>KI628680.1:0-91576 GCA_000503235.1 Sclerotinia borealis F-4128 | reverse complement strand
AGTTATAACTTGCTCTAGCTATATTCTGATTTTCCTTCTATCAAAAAGAAGTCAATTAATAGAAATAATCCTTAGCCAGCCTTGTTTCGTTATTCTAGCAAAGAATCATTTTTTGAACAATGTATCAAAGATGTTTTACACATCTATAATAACTATAATCACTTTCTTTTCAGTTATTAATATTGTTTCTATATTATATATAAAAGACACTACCAGATTTATTACAAAATATTTGGGCAGGGCTCCACCATATTAAAAACTAATAATGCTGTACTTCAGGGCTGTTTATTCTAATTATTTGGCAATTATTTTTTTCAGGCCTTTTCCTATACAAAAGAGCAAAACAATGGATTTCTATGACCTTACAGATATTATATTCTTTTTCCTGATTTTGGATAATATAATCATTTTAGCTAATTTCCAGGTTTTCGGAAAATAACTATATTCAAGGCATTTCTGGTAAAGCCATCTTAATAAATCCTTGAAATAATCCTAGCAGACCTTGAGGATTCTGACCATAACTTGGTTAATTCCTGGGGATATACTAAATACTCCAATAACATTTGTTTCGATTTCTTTTAATATAAATCAAAAGTTTCAGGATAAATGTCTGTTTTCTTTTTATTAATCTCTTAATAGATTATATTCTAGATTATTTTTTATATTAAAGTGATCCAGAATCTCTGTCCTGAGCATTTCGGCTTTTTCTATTACATCTTTTATTATCATTCTGTTTGAGATGATTAGGGGTGTGACGGAACAGACGGCTCTCTTCCGCCCACTGGCTCATACTACATACATAGTATGATATGACGGCTCTTTTTGACCTTCCTTTCACAGCTTAGAGCCCTAGCTCTATAGCTCTAGACCTAGGCATCTTACGCCTAGGACCCTTTCACCCTTTTTGGCCTAGCCCTTATGGCTCCCAATACCTGTATATATAGTCCTCCTTTTAGCACCCTACATAGCTCTTCACTTGTAGATTCTAAGTACACAATCGGAGTCCTGTTTATACCCTTTTGGTCACAAGGGGGCTTTTGAGATTTGGGGCTAGCTTATACCAACCGACTATTTTATATAGATCTTTATTGCTAGAGATGTTATTTATAATATATCTCTAGTAGTTGTGTTTAGTTACTTGGATTATTATTTTAAATTCCTTTATTGTTATAATAAAAGAGTTCCCTGATATAGCTTATCTGCTCAGATATTTGGTATAAGTCCTTTTGTATTTCGTCATCCATTAGGGTGTTGCCTTGTTTTTCCTTTTATCTATAGTTTCCATTATAGTTATTGCTTGCTTAATGATTTATATAAATTGATTAGCAAAGTTATTTATTCTTTCTGAAATATTGAAAATATTATTTGTAGATAGATATACCATTCCATTCACTACTAGCCCTGCTAATCGTAATAGTTCTGTTTCTGGGACACAGATATTGTGCTAATCTAGAGACTTAGTTTCTCTACCGGGTATTGTTATTATTAGAATTTAGTGATCCGAATCATTATATAGGTTGTGCCAGACCCTGGTTTCTGCAAAGAGTATATTAAAAAATGAAAGGTCAAGTATATTACCTTTTATATAGATAGGTGCTTCTCTTTTTCTAATATATTCTAATTCAGTCAGGTTTACCCAGGCTGATAGTTTGTTTTTTTCATAAAGGTTTTCCGATCCAGATTACCATATTTCATATATAGTATTGAAGTTGTCTCCAATGAGGTACCCTAGGGATGGTTATAGTTCGGTGATATACGATAATGTCTATTCTGTTTGTAATTGTTAATATATATTCAATATGGGATACCCATTTATATCTATCCAGAGTATATTGCAACTTTTAATTAGTTGCTTTTATTAGATTTGCAGTTTCACTCCTTTTCTGATATATATCAGTATTTAGGGTTATTTTGTTTCTCTTTGTTCGAAGGATATTCCTGTCCATGAGTTCATTGGTACATATAAGGTTTATTTTGGGTATATTTTGGTTTTTGTGAATAGGAATGTAGAGGGTTTTTATATGTATAAAACATCTAATTTGTTTTCAAATACTATTTGTAATATAATATCATAAATCTCTAATATCTTGCCCACATTTGTCCAGCAGACCGTTAGATCCTGTATTCTGGATTGTTAATAACTATACATATTATCTTAACATATCCGGTGTTTACTCATATACATTGGATTGGGGGTTTTCTTTTATTTCAATATCCTGTTAGTTATTGACTAGGATTTTCTTGTTGAGATTTGTGTTTACCAAAGGTTTCTGTTTTGATTGGCTTGTTGTTGTTATACCTTTTTTGAGCTATACTGTAATTAGACTAACCCTGCTTATTTTGTAGATAGTAATCTGTTTTTTCTAATGTTTTATTATTAGAATGGGTATGGGTGTAGATATAGCTATACCTGGGATAGACCCTTCCTTAGAATCATCCTTAGACTTCTGGTTAGCGAGCATTACCACTTCCATTGCCAAAGCCGGTTTTTGTAGGGCTTTAAGTTGTGGTTTGATAGGTGCTGTGACTTTATCATCCACTACTTTGGGCGTTGCTGGGCAGTTTTGGTGTCCTGCGGCAAAGGGTCCGAAGTAGTTAGTATATTGTGCTTTTGCTGTACAGTTGGGTTCTTGTGGGCTTTTGTGTGTGTCTTTTCGAACCCTACAGTTTGTATAGCAGGTGAGTCTGGTGCATCTTGCTGGGTTGTATTAGTTTTGGTAGCTGGTGTCATATCAAGTTATTGTAGGTTTTGCCTTGATTTCTTGTGTTAGTTTGTTAGTATTAAAGAGTCTGAAACTGCGGATTGGTTCTAGGAAGGATATTATCTATGTGATTGTGCTATTGTGGGGGTTGGCCCCGTGATGTGAGGGTTTACAGTTGACTGGGGTTTGGCCTGTCTGTGCCTGAACCTCTGCTTCCACATGGCTCGCTGTATTGGCTGGGAATCCTGTTATTATACGGATCGATACTGGGACCCTAGGGATTACATAATTGAATTATATTATCGATTAGTGTATTTGTATATTTTGGCTGATTCTGAGGATGATTTCCTTGTTTTTCTGTGTGAAGAATAATTCTTGGATTACCAGGTTCTTTAGTGTAATAATCTATCCTATCTTGGTAACAGATATAATAAAGACATCTGCAAATATCAGACCCGTGATTGCTTCAATAAGAGTACTCCTTAGCACATATAGGACTGATTTGCTAATCCAGACTACAGGACTGATAGTTATTAGTAGTCTATAGTCTGTGTTCTGGGTGGTTTGTGTTATCTATTGTTTGGTATGTGTATTGTTATATAGAGTCTTTGATAAGGTCTTTTGAAGTATAGATAAATCCTCTCGACCCACTCCGTTTTGACTTGTTTTGAGGGTCTTAAGGATTCCTGCATAGGTTTTGATGATAGTATATATCTTCAGAGAAACTGCGTTTCTTATTGCCAATAATATATACAATGAACTCAACGATGGATTGGATCCATTGTTGATAGAGAATATAAGGATTTCTACGACTCTAGTACTCAGTTTCCTAGCAACCATTCGTTCGTCCCCCGTAGCAAAGAAATTGACATATCTGTCAATTGCCTCTACCAAGCCAATCATAACCTTTCGCTGAATTCTTTCAGTATATTCATACTCAGCGAATTTAGTTTTAAAGACTTTTATTACTAAGCTAATATTGTTATTATTCGCTTTGTTTCCCAATTTAAGGATTGGTAATACCTCATTAGTAAAGATACACTACCTTCTCTTCAAGCGATTTCTTAAATTAGAGAATATTTCTGGATCCCGCAGATTGATGAAATCTGTATTTTCCAGATCGATAACCTCGGGCAGTACCGTGTGAGACGCCATTTTGACTTGTGTAGAGCAGTATGTATTGTGTGTATTGTTGTGACTCTGTAGAGTTTGAATTCAGACCGAATTTCAACTTCTGGCGACCAGAAATTTTTCTTCGGAATATTGTGTTTGGGTGCAGGTTCTGGTAGCGAGCACTCGAGCCGACAGTGAAATCGAATGATTCTACAACATGGTAAACAAGTTGAATGCCGGCTATAATGTCGCCAACTGAGAACCCCGAAAATGGTGATATCTTCGTGTGGCAAATAAGAAATTGAAAGGTAGTACCCGTGAAGTATATATGATGAGATATGCAATTTGCATATGAATTGAAAGCCGATAAAAGTTGTTACATGCCAACAAGTCAAGTGAAGTTATAAACCCTACATTCTTTTTATAAAGCGAAGCTGCACCTCAACATGGTGAATTACGATCTGAAAGTCAATCTATCGCCCCAACAGAACAATTTGGAACCATGGAGAGATAGAAAGTAGGTGAATATCCTCGGAACATCTTCTAATATAAAACGTGTTTTGACTGCTTATTTTGTTTTTGCTGGAGAACTTGCCTTCAGATTTTTATTTCCAGGGGTACACCGTCCCGCCTACAACACATTGAGGTAACTATGCCCGAAAATGGGCTAAAGTGAATGAAATATTCATGTATCAGGAAGAGATCCATATCCATATCCTAAACTGATCTTTCAGGAGATCCTCTTCCTCCATAATATGTTCTAATAAACAGCCTAACTGTATATGCACGTCAATTGCAACTAGCAGATCAGTTGACTGAAAGTCAACTCAACGTCTTATCCTTGAACGCAAGTCTCCCAAGCTCCAAACAATTACTTGTCAAGACTCAAAGCTGCACTAAATCATTGCAAGCCATTTGAATACCACGAACGACACCATCAAGAAGTATCAACCAGCAACACACAACATCAAAAGGCACGCCTTGCACAGTAACATAGTGACCCATTAGTCCGACCCCATTTGACACACTTGCGCACAATTTCCACTAGGCATGCAGATTGTTGTTCTCCAGCAGTGAATTTACCCACGAACTGAGTGACACCGCATCTTGAACATGATCATAGATCTATAACAGTCTCCATACGCTTGAACATGGAGATACTGTAACGTTATGCATTGGAAGGTACAGTATAGCGATTCTCCACAAAATATAAAAATCTGCTCGATTTAACATCTTTGTGGAATTCCCCACGATGGATTCATACTAGTAACATCAAAAAGTATCTTCAAGAAGCAAATCAGTTCCTCATATAACATTAATATATTCATAGCTCCCAACTTCAGAACAAAAAGTGATGTTCATCAAACTATGACGCACGAGCCAATCGAGTCCGCGCTAAGGATAAGCTTAAGTCTAGCCCCCAATCCAACCCTCATAGCTTCCAAGTACTCGGTAGGTAGAGCTCCAAAATCACAAAACCAAGCTTCACCCACTCACAACCCAACACAAACGATGTAATGTCCACCCCTCACATCTGCCGCCTCAGCAGATCCAAATTCAAATCCCAACCCACCAATTTCTTCACCTCAATACCAGCTCCCCAATCGAGCCGGTCCCGAACCCTCAAACCTCTCATTCCGCAGCGATTCTTCTCCTCATCTTGCCCCCTCACTTCTCACCCCCCAAAACCCTCTCACACGCCCATCTCCGCCACCTCCTTCTCATCCTCTCGCTCTCGTCTCCAAGCACGCCTCCTAACCCTGCAATCCCGAATTCCGAAATTTCTCCACCCATACACTGCACCCCTCCTTACGGCGCCAAAAACATATATAATATCTTTCCTGGTTCTTCACGAGATTACTGCTCTGGTGCCGCTAATTTTGCTGGCGGGAGGCTTTCATTATACGGGATGCTTACCTTCTGATTTGATACCAGAGGGGAAGTTGGAGGCTACGAGGGAGAGGTTTGAGAGATGGTTTGGGAAGAAGGGGTGGTTTGGTTATGAGGGTGCTACTGGTAGTGCAGATGCATTGGGAAATGATGGACAAACGATTATGAAAGCAGGGGAAAACAATACTAGTGGGAAGAGAATAGTTCTGGAAGTTGCGACGGCGTATGTCGTTACGAAGATATTATTGCCGATTAGGATACTTGTTTGTGTTTGGGGCACGCCGTGGTTTGCGGGGATTATGGGGAGGATTGGGAGATTAGGGAGGGGAGGGGGAGTGAAGTAAGGTGTGAAAGGGGTGTAAGCGATAGTTTATGATTAGAAGGAGCAATACCTGTTCATGTTCGGCTATGGTTAGATGATAGAAGCTGGGACGAAATTGACCGAAAAGCAACTTCAATGTAGAACAAGACGAATGTTGCACTAGTTCACCAAATATCAATTCCAAATACAGACACATCGAATGATGATCTGATTGACTTTTAACCATGTATGTGTCTATCCACCGTGTCCAGTGTCTTCAATCAGCTATGGATTTGGGTATAGTCATCATACGTGTGCAAATGACATAACATCGAATCTAATCTACTTCTCGTAGACCCAGTCGTGTTGAGCGGATTTCCATGAGATAACCTCACCCTCCTTGAACCAGAGAGCAATCTCCTTCTTGGCGTTCTCGACGGAGTCGGAACCGTGGCAGACGTTGCGTCCGACATCGATGGCGAAGTCACCACGGATGGTACCTGGGGCGGAGGCCAATGGGTTGGTGGCACCGAGGAGGGCTGGAAAGGAGAAAGTTAGAAATTATGAAAAAGTGGGGGGAGGGGTAGGTTTGGTGGGGGTGATGAGAATCAATGGGTTACTTACTACGGCCGGTCTTGACAGCATCACGTCCTTCCCAGACCATGGCGCAGATTGGGCCAGAGTTCATGTCTATATATTATTAGGTCTGTGCCTTGAA
The DNA here is from genome assembly GCA_000503235.1 of Sclerotinia borealis F-4128. NCBI lineage: Eukaryota > Fungi > Ascomycota > Leotiomycetes > Helotiales > Sclerotiniaceae > Sclerotinia > Sclerotinia borealis. The sequence goes on along the minus strand of KI628680.1, from coordinate 84,852 downwards.
TGTGATAGGATTGGCAAATACGTACAGTTGACGAGACCAGTGAAGAATGGCTTCTCAGAGAGATCAGAGTCTGCGGTTTGGATCAGTCTCAATGTTTCATTTTATAAATAACCTCATGTACTCACAGTGGTTCTCGAGGTGCTCCTTTCCTGGGGTGCAAAGCTTGATGGCAGCAAGCTTGTAACTATTCTCCATGTCAACAAAGCTCATGAGGTTCTTCGGAGAATGTAAACATACCCACGAGCCTCAAATCGGCTGATGATTGGGCCAACGAGTCCACGCTGAATTCGACATCAATCAGTATTTTAATCTTTCTTCATCGTAATACATCATTCGCATACCTGGACACCATCTGGCTTGATAGCAATGAAGCTATTCAGAAGAACAAATTAGTTTTTCACGGCTAATAGACACTTGGTGACGTGGGGTAATTGAATTCCTTTGAATAAGGAAACAAGAATGAATAGAGGAAGAACTTACGTTTGTTCGGTAGACATGGTATCGTTGTTGAGTCTGGCAGATTCTTCTCTGTGTTTTGCTGATGCTCTTAAGAATGCTTGAGTTTTAGGATTGACGTGCTTCAAAATAGATTCTGGGGCTTCGCTCATATTTTAAATTTTTAGGGTTTAGGTGTGTTGTTAGTGGGGTTCTTCTAGGTGGGGTGGCTTGGTTTCCGCGAGAAGAGGGGCTGAAACTTGAGAGGGATCTTCATATTTAGAATTAGAACCTTAATATTGAGGCTAAAAGTATTTCACCGCCAAGGATAACAGGGGGGGGGAGGAGGGGGGCTTGAGAGCTCGTCATTGGTGAGGTAGAATAGGACAGCTAGGGAACTCAACCCCCAGACTTCCATTCTTCATATTGTTCTGTTGTACAGCAAAATTTGTCATAGTATTTACTTTTTGTGTTTATTTTGAATCGAACACAATTGATAGATATTGCATGTCTTTTCAATTATGCGGTCATCCTTAAACCTGTCCTCAAAATGGACAGGATATTTAGTTCTGTTGTCAACATTTGGCAGCTTAATTACACCAGCTGGTGAGTACTTCATGAACAGTCAGATCTCTGGGGGGACTTACTAACATCGCGAATAGTAACTGTTAAACATGAGAATTTCAAAACATGCGATCAATCCGGATTCTGTAAACGAAATCGAGCATACGCGGATCATGCAACAGCAGTAGGAGACAACTGGAGCTTGCAAGCTCCTTATCGATTGAGTTCAGAAGCATTGACCTGGAAGGATGGCCAACTACAAGGAACGATCCTCAAGAAATTAGATGGTGGAGAGTCGGTCAGGTTACCGATTACTATTTCTTTCCTCGAGTCTGGATCTGCGAGGGTTACGATTGATGAGGAGAAACGTCAAACGGGTGACATCGAATTGAGACATGATAGTAAAGCTAGAAAGGAACGTTATAATGAGGCTGCAAATTGGGCTATCGTTGGAGGCTTAGCCCTGAGTAAGGATGCAGAACATAAGATATATCCTGGAGTCTCGCATATCACATATGGTCCGGAGGGCAAGTTCAAGGCGGAAGTCACACATGCTCCATTTGCAATCGATTTCAAGAGAGACGATGAGACACAGATCAAGTTCAACGATCGGGGATTGATGAATGTAGAACACTGGAGACCAAAGATTGAAAAGCCAGAAAAGCCAGAAAAGAAAGAAGGAGAAGAAGAAGAAGAAGAATCAACCGAGGTCCAAACTGGTGATGATGAGGGGACTTGGTGGGATGAATCTTTTGGTGGTAATACCGATTCAAAGCCTCGAGGCCCTGAAAGTGTTGCTCTCGACATTACCTTCCCCGGATATGAACATGTCTTTGGTATCCCAGAGCATTCTGGACCATTGTCATTGAAGCAGACCCGAGGTGGAGAGGGTAATCACAATGATCCTTATCGTCTATACAACGCCGATGTTTTTGAGTATATCATGGATAGTGAGATGACTTTGTATGGAGCTATTCCTTTCATGCAAGCACATCGGGCAGCATCAACTGTTGGTATCTTTTGGTTGAACGCAGCCGAAACCTGGATTGATATCATCAAGGAAAAGGCATCTATCAATCCATTAAGTGGAAAAACTGATACTAAGACCCATTGGTTCTCGGAGAGTGGATTACTCGATGTCTTTGTCTTCCTTGGACCAACACCAAAAGATGTTACTAAAGCATATGGAGAACTTACAGGTTACACACAGCTTCCTCAAGAATTCTCAATTGCCTACCACCAATGCCGATGGAACTATGTTACAGATGAGGATGTTAAAGACGTGGATCGAAAGATGGACAAATTCCAAATCCCATATGATGTTATCTGGCTCGACATTGAGTATACTGATGGGAAGAAATATTTCACGTGGGATCCTCATACTTTTGGAAATCATGTTGAAATGCTGTCCCACTTAGATAAATCTGACCGAAAGCTTGTTGCAATTATTGACCCTCACATCAAGAACGAGGACAATTATCACGTTGTTGATGAATTAAAGGGTCAAGATTTGGCGGTTCATAACAAGGAGGGCAGTATTTATGAAGGTTGGTGTTGGCCAGGTTCTTCCCATTGGATTGATACATTTAATCCTGCTGCAAACAAGTGGTGGAAAACACTTTTCACCAAGGATGCTTGGAAGACATCTAACCTATTCATTTGGAATGATATGAACGAGCCATCCGTCTTTAACGGACCCGAAACAACTATGCCAAAAGATAACTTGCATCACGGAAACTGGGAGCATCGTGATGTCCATAACATCAATGGTATGACCTTCCACAATGCAACCTACGAAGCAATGGTCGAGCGAAAGAAGGGAGAACTACGTCGTCCATTCGTCCTCACTCGTTCTTTCTATGCCGGAAGTCAACGTCTTGGCGCCATGTGGACTGGTGATAACCAGGCCAATTGGGATCATCTCGCAGCTGCATTTCCTATGATTCTTAACAATGGTATCGCAGGTTTCCCATTCGCTGGTGCAGATGTTGGTGGGTTCTTCGGTAACCCTGAAAAAGATCTTCTCACACGTTGGTACCAAGCCGGTGCTTTCTACCCCTTCTTTCGTGGACACGCACACATCGATACCAGAAGACGTGAACCATATCTTGCAGGTGAGCCGTACACAGGTATCATTACCCAAGCTCTCCGCCTCCGTTACGCCCTTCTTCCAGCCTGGTACACCGCTTTCCACGAAGCCAGTACCGACGGAACTCCTATTATTAGACCCCATTACTTTGAATATCCCGAAGATGAATCCGGATTCGCCATCGACGATCAATTTTTCGTTGGTAGCACAGGTCTTCTCGCTAAACCTGTCGTGGCAGAAGGTGCCGAGAGCGTCGAGATCTATCTCCCAGATAATGAAGTCTACTATGACTACTTCGACTATTCTATCCATACCGGCTCTGGAAAAACAACCATCGCCGCCCCTCTTGAGAAAATTCCACTTCTCATGCAAGGCGGCCACATTATTCCTCGCAAAGATCGTCCTCGCAGAAGTTCTGGACTCATGAAATGGGATCCTTACACCCTCGTCCTCGCACTTGACAAGAATGGAAAAGCTCAAGGTGAACTTTATGTCGACGATGGTGAGACATTTGATTATAAATCTGGTGCCTACATCCAACGTTCATTCTCCTTCGAAAATGGAAAGCTATCCAGTAAGAATATTGGAACGAACGGAAAGTTGACCAGTAAATACTTGAAGAGTATGAAGAATGTCGTCGTGGAGAAGATCATTGTTGTTGGTGCTCCTAAAGCGTGGAAGGATTTGAACAGTGTGAAGGTTGGGGATAGCACAGCCGAGATCACATATCATGCGGAAGAGGGCAAAAAGGCAGCGTGGGCCTTGGTTAGAGCGCCAAAGGTTGCTATTGGGGAGGATTTCGAGGTGGAATTTGTGGAGGGTGGAAAGACCGAGTTGTAGATGTTGTTGTGGGAACAAAAAGGGAGAGGAGATGTATATGGAAGAGGGGAGAGCAAGATTTCAGATGTAGAATGACGGGCTGGTCATATGATGTGATATGATTGAGTAAATGTATATGTGTTGTGATCTGAAGATACATGGTATTTTATTTGAATATCTATTCTGAGATGCGGATATTACAATCCTTCAATCCATCAATCTTCCAAGAAGAAACCCAAACCCCTAAAACTCCTCGCTACGAACATCCCTAAATTTGAAATCTACCGGTACCCAAAAACAAAATTTCTCCCTTAACCCGGAACATCTCGCTGAATAACTAAATAACCATCTCATCTCATATGTATGAATAATAAAAGGAAAATGCACAAAAACCATTTATTCACAACACCTCGCCTCGGTTCTATGAGTACTCTACTCTATTCTACTCTACTCTGCTCTACTCTAATGAGTCATAATCTCGGGTATCAATTTCAAAGGCAAATGGGTGTAGTTCGAAGATCTGAGCGAAGGTCTTCGCGGCCGTCTTGCCAGGAGGTACAGAATACGCATCTTTGGGCCTGGGGTTGGGGTGGGGTGTTAGTTTTGAGTTGAATGGGGGTGTGGTTTTGGGGAAGAGGAAGGGATAGAATGGGAGGGGAATGGGAGGGGAAGGGAGGGAAAGAGGAAGAGGATGGGAGGGGAAGGGGATGGAGATGGGAGAGGAAAGAGGTGGATGGAAAATGAGGAGGGGGAAGGAGGAAAAGGAATTAAGGAAAAGGGGAAGGAAGAACAGGAGAATATTGGAAACTAAAATATACCTTCTCGAAAATCTTCTTGCGGCAATATTTACAGCGGACAGTGTGCTTAATGATAGCATTATCTTGACTGAAATACTGGTAAAGACCGGCTATACCGTAGAGGGAGAGTCCAACGCCTATGAAGTTTATCACGTTGTTCAGGAAGGAGCTGAAGGCGGTATAAGATTAGTCTGTGAGTAGGACTGAGGAGGGTCCCCAGAAAGACGTTGGGGGGAAATGAGTAGTCGGAGGAAAGGAGAAAGGGGGTGCAGTGTAAAAAACAGGAATTTAGGGAAGTGAAGAATAGAAAACGCACCCCCAAGCCAAAACAATAGCCCCATCATCCAAAGCCTGTTTAAGCGTATTATACCCCGCACCATACAAAAATTCCATACCCATCCGCATAATCACAGTTCCGTTTCCTTCCAGTCCCTCACCGACTCCATCACCAATCTCAGTATGGTTATGAAGAACACCGCCATAGTGAGGACCGGGTCGTAGAACCGCAAATTTCTCATCTAGATTCTTGTTGAGGAAGGGCAAGAGAGAGAGCGGTGGCAGTAGAACACATGAGACGAGGGATGTTATTAGCGCTGTGAAAGATTGTGCTATGCTATAATTTTGTGAGTTCTTGCACTGTTTCAATGTATTCGAGGAAGCGGGTCACGTGTAAATTTTAAATAGGCTGCAGGCCGGAAGAATGAATGTGGTGGATTGGGATAATGAGATATAATATACGTACATCAAACCAATAGCAACATGCAACACATTATCATTAAAAGCAAAATCGACAAATCCATCCCAGAAACCGGTCAAATGTCTGCGTGCAGCGTTGGTAGTGCGGAGAAGCGGCTCGCTTGCAGCGCGAGCGTCGAAGTCGAGGGAAGGTCTGGGCATTTTGGTTATTTATTATTTTCTTGAGATGTATTGTTGTTATTGTATAATATTCGATCGATATCGAGAAGATGAACAGATGAGAAGAGAAGATGCAAAAGGAATGAAAATGAACAGGAAATGAAATTAAGACTAAATGAAGGATGAGTGAATCAACACTGCTGTAAATGTACATTCAGGGTACGTATCAGGGGCTGGCACGTGTAAAAATTAGAAGTTGCGGACAGGGATGATGATAAGGCGCGATAAGCGCCCCAGATTCATCGGATAAACCTTTGACCGACCCCATATCAGAAATTATTTTCTATGCGGCCGCTTGAATTGACCCCTCATCATCTTTTGTAAAAGTTTACTTGATAGCCTTCGGAACAAAAACGCTCCAGAATCGAAACGAAAATCTGTTGCTACTGTCAAAGGAAAGTTACGATCAAAAATACTTGCCAAAATGGCTCCAAAATTCTCAGAAGACGAAATTAACGATTTGATATACTTGGCTCGTGTTGGGGATAAAGATGAATTCGAGACTTTGAGAGAAGAGTTATGTAAAAGGGAGGGGTGTTCGACGACCCAATTGTTGGAAACGGCGAGAGATGGCGAAACTGGAAATGGTGTGCTGCATATGTCTGTCGCCAACGGACATCACGGTAATTACCCCTCACCTGTTCTCGACCTGCTCCATACCTCAGCTCCACGCGATTGTAGGAAAGAAATCTAACAACTCAAAACAGAACTTCTTACCCTCCTCACAAAACAACTATCACACCCCTCACCCCAGAATCCTCAGATGCTCGCAATACTCAATACACAAAACGCCTCCGGAAACACACCCTTACATTGGGCAGCATTAAATGGGCATTTAGAATGCGTAAAGATTTTAATAGAAAATGGGGCGGATCCAACGATACAAAACCAGAAAGGTCATGATGCAGTATATGAGGCCGAGTTGGCGGATAAGACGGAGGTTGTGGATTGGGTATTGAAAGAAGGAGGGGAGGGATTAGAAGAGGGTATTGCGGGGGATAATGCGGGAGAGGGCGGAGCAGAAGATGAGAGTATGGAGGTAGTGCAGGTTGAGGAGGGAGAGGGAAAGTTGGAAGATGCGGTGAAAAATTTGGGGATTGGTGGATCGGCGCAGAAATGAAGGATTGGGGATTACAAGAAATAAATTATACAGCGATTATTATTTGCTGCCAAGCCTGAATTACAGAGCATTCATGCTCGAAATGAGCTTCGTCGACATTATACCGGCTACGGTCAGTGACAAAGCATACGGTATCGAACCGCTATTGGTGAGGAAGTTAGCTCCCAGCCGGTGACGCAGGATAGCACTGGAGCACCTCCCTGACAGGAGCGGAAATAGTAGCACAGAAATCCAAATATCATCAACCATGTGCTTTACATTCTATTCCATCCTTGTTATCTTGTATAGAAATAAGTTATTTGAGCCACTCGAGGAGTGTAGACAAATGCCTAGCCCCAAAATCCTTGATTAGTCGATTGGCTCAATTTGCAAGACTGATAGTTAGCAGTGATTGTGTGACTCCCAAGTAGGGAAGCTGGTGAACCGAACCCAATGCATAGATTTCATTCAAAGGAAATACGTCGCATGATAGTGTTACAGTAGAAAGTATCTCCACGCCGGTTTTCAGTGACTTTGCGTCCTTATACTCGAGTAATCTGTTTTCACTGGTGTGGAGTCTGAGAGAAAATGGGATAGAGTTTTACCGGTGTGTGCTTATTGCAAGCACTGGGTTTTCTACGCTGATAGTAGTCAGTTTCATTCTTTCTATAGTTTAATTATAGTTCTACTTTTGACAACCCCTATCTTTGTTTCAATGTATTTCTAGTGGTCTAGATAGATTTCAATTTTATAATACCGGCGAATTAATCATACGATTTGAAAATAGAGATTTCCGAAATTATACGTTAATAAGGGATTACTTTCGGATACGGGTGGGAAATTAACAGTCGCATCCATTAAGGAGCTAGTCAATGTTATACGAAGCTACGAATACTTGTAAAAAAAGAGAGATGGAAGCGGATCTACGCTTTTTGTTGAGTTTGGCTGGTCGAACAGAGAGTTGTGTGCGCTGGTTATAGGGACCAACTTTAGCGCACGTAGTCTTTAGCATCATCGTTGATGTTTTGTTTGTAGTAGGCTTCCGGATCATCATACCATCGCTCAACTCTTTGGAGTTTTTAATTTTGTTTTAGTAGCCCTCATAACTTAATGTCTATTACTGTATCTTCTTTGGATAAATTGCTTTTGGAAACATTGGCTCTTTACTCAGTACACTCTATTGCACAAACTAATTCTCTAAAACGAGAGAATACAATCTAGTGAACATCAATACAATAGCAACTGGCGCTCGGTCTGACGTCAAAAATGTAAGACATCACTAAGTAGGTAAGATTATCATCGAAGAATTTTACAGAAAATGTATGATTTGACACGGGAAATTAAGAACCTATTGTTACATCAAATCAATGTTACTAAAATTAATGTTCACTCTATAATCATGTATTGAAGAAGTGCTATCTTAAGCTAGGAAACGTCAACATCATAATGACCAATGACTAGTCTACTCGAATGTTATTGTAGCAGATTCAAGTAATACTACTCAACAAAAATCAAAGTTGATCAGTCCAGCGCGTGCCAGTCCTGATATCTCTTGAGAGTAAGGTAAGGAGCTACTCTCAATCAACTATCATTCAAGTATTTGACCGAGACAGATACCTGTTCTGGTATCTTAGATTAAAGGACTGCCATCCGGAAACCTTTACCATTGTGGTGTCTAATGTCTGGCTGCATTCACATCTCAAATATAAGATTGTTGGCTAAATGATTACAGTATACTGTAGTCTAGAATCTAAACGCAATTCTCAAAGGAGAAAGTGTCGCCTGGTGAATATTAGACGAATAGGATCTGTCCATTAGTCCAAATGTATGAACTGGAGGAGAATTGGCATCATAAACATCCATCAATGCAGGTGGTACTTCTGGAATACGTGCCATTCGTGGTCCACACGTTTTTACCGCCACTAATGGTCTATCATCATCGGATTTCGAGGCTTCACGTTGCCATCTTAAAGGAAGCACCCATCGATTTTGAGATACAGGTGGGTGGAGGCGAAGCTGGAGCAGGAGTTGATCGTTGTTTTTGAATTGTGGGATCCAATTCTCTTCCAGATTGTTATAATTTGGTCGTTGATTTATGTCTGCATCCTACTCGAGTACAGAATACGAATAATAAGCGTAAAAAGTAATTGAAGTATATGAAGGCAACTGGAGAATGAATAGGAAGTTAGAAATGTAATGAATATAATAAGCCTATATCATTCTTCTTTAGTTGGCTATGAAATGTTTTACTTGATACATATCAGCCTTGTGACACCCAAATATATAAGAATTTATTCCTTCATCGATATCAGCCATGTAGAGATGAAAGTTTGTTTCCACCTCCTAGACCAAGAACACAACATCTGGTGGATGTTAGCCTCATACGACATAAATTATATCTGTAATTCCAAGATCGAGGTCATATCACTTCATAAACATCAGACTCTTGCTCAAGGCATGTTTCAAATTCAGAAACGATAGAAGATCACCCAAACAATATCAGCATCATGTCAATCAATATATACATTTTATATTTAAGTGTGACGAAGTCCTATCTGATAATATCAGAATTCAATATCCAAAGCCCCTCGCTGTACTCCAAATCCACAAATAACCATCTGACTAGTATCAGGCTGCATTGTCTAAGTTTTAATCTCCCATTTCAACATCATCATCAATCGTTCAATCATCATCACCTCTCATATCATTATTGTCATCATCCGCAGCTTGAAAGTTGGCAATGGTATGCTCCAGTCTTTGAATATGTGCGTCGATACAAATTCTCAATTGATGATCGACAACCATCGTGCGTTCCATCCGTTTTATGATTTGGAGATCCCCTAGTGTCGGTGGCCCTGAGAGGGCATTAGTAACTATAGTTCGAATAGGAGAAACAAAAGACTTATAAGTATACATACCAGATGCTCTAAACCGTCTTCTCTCCTCCAAGTCTTCTACATCCCGAGTACTCTCTTCGATCGGCTGAATATTGTCCCATATTCCTTGGTTATTCCATCCCTCCATTAGATGGTGACAACAGAGCAAGATGTCGTGAAATAGGGGATTGACATCCCGATTGACTTGATGGACGAAGCGGTTTAATTCGACGCCAATCCTATTAAAAACTGCCTCGGGGGCAACAGTTGCGCCGATGACGCGAATGAGAGCGAGCTCTATCTCACGGGCAAGACGTGATCCAGGTCTAAGGACTTGATGATGTTATTTAAGCGAGGGGGTAAAACGTAGTGTAAGAAAGAGCGACTCGAAGTGCATACGGAAAAGGATAGATCGTGGATGAAAGGACGTGACTTACCAACTCTATTTGCAGCATTTGCAGCCCAAATAAGTTGTAATTTGTCGATGAATTCATCGATAATGGCAGATATAGCTTCGACAGCTGAAGGAGGAACAGGAAATTGATCAGGTAGCTCGGCCATTGTGATTTTGGTGATGTCGTCGATGAATGTGCAGCGAAGATATGAGATGGAGAGAGACAATTTGGTATCGATCTTGTTTGTTGTTGTGTCAAAATATGGAGGATGGAGGTGTGTAAGAAGACTTTATAATCGAGAGCTTGGATGAGTATGAGATTCACAAAGTGGTGCCGGCTGCGCCTCGGTTCTTGAATAGCTATTGAGTCAATGAGCTAATGATGCGATAGTGAATCGATTTTGCAATCTGTAGAAGGTTGACGCAGAATTATGGAATGAGATGCAGTTGACAAAAGAAGTGAATGTTGGGAGTAGAACCAGGTGGCCAATCATGATATATCGTCCGATTTCTCGTCGAGTATTCCTACATTCAAACATCTCTGGATCCAACACATTCTCATAATATTCACCTAAGATGAATCGCAGACTTTGCGTTTTCACAATTGGCCGTCTCAATTCTCTGTATAGCTGTTTTATCTCTGTATCTACCCGGCGGAGTGATCTAATATGATGTTTTGTTAAGAGTTTGTATCATGATTCATGTATACTAAGATGAGAGCCGTTAGGCTGTGATTGAAAGATCTGATATGACAGCATTATTTATGGAAATTAGTGGTCAAATCCATAACCCGGAACAACGTCAATTAATATCCCATGCTAGTATTGGCCGTACCCTACATCTGTCTTAAAACTCGCATACTTCCTTGGTAAACAAATACTCCATTGCTCTCCTATCAGGATGTTTGGTGAGAGAGAATTTGATTTTGAAATATAGCTACTTCATCATTGCGTTTTTTGGATATATCATGGCTTTTACTTGTGTGGGAAGTCACTTAAGAAGATAGTTTTGGCTCAGCACCATTCTGTGGATTCGCCATTAAAGATAAAAATACACATTTAAGGATTAGGAAGCTTTCCTGAGGGATAAATTCATTATTTTGAAGATCCAATCATGTATTTGTTGGGAAATGTACTTTGTCTCTATCGACAGAACAATCACTCATTAAAAAGCATAACAAATATCTGAGAACTCTTGAATGATTTGGATCCATACTACAATGGAAACATTGCTTTTTCAATCAATTTTAAAATGCATGATACTTTCATGACATCCCTCTATCTGAAACAAGAATGGAAGCACAGGAGCTTAAGGTCCCAAGTGAGGAGGAGATGGCACTTCAAATAATCATCAAGTAAGGGGGCACTACTTAATGCTCTAACAATGAAGAAGCTTTAGATCAAAACTTTGACTATTCAAGTGCACAAACGATCTTTAGTTGCCAAGGATGATTGAATACATCAAAATGTATGAGACAAGGACAGCTGCCAGAAAAAGAAACAGATGTCACGTTCAACTCGATTTCAGACAAACTAAAGCAATTGAGTGGGGGCAAATCAAACAGAAGATAAGTTCGCGGAGTCAATGTAATTATTATTCATTCATATATCGACGAAGAGGCATGTGGCCAAATCATAAAAACAAATGAGCCAGGAGATAGTTGAAATCTTGAAGACGAGTTGCGTGGGATATTTTCAAAGGGTATCATGGCTAAATTGGGCTCATTGTACACGACGACAGCATGGTACAGCCTTGATTGTCATTTGGAGTATAGAAATACTTGAAAAGGATTATCGAACTTGAGATTGAGATGGATGATTGTTGGCGACAACATAAGCTTGGCTATTGGTATGATGACTAAGCAGTAAACGACCTCTAAATGTCCGTCCTTCGCATCGTAAACACTCCGCTATCGCTATACTCCCATCAATTCTCATCAATTTTCACGACATTCAACCAGCCAGAACAGCGATTATTTAATGAGCAGATCAAAGAAATCTTACGCACATTCGTATGAGGCGCTGCTTTTGCGCCACTACGCTAGACCATGATGAAGCTTTAAGTCTTTCACAGCGGTGCAGGAATCCGTACGTGCCCGCAAGCGTAGGCGACAATTGTATGCATCATGGTTAAAGTATTTTAATGGCTACGAAGCAGAATTGATTGAAGCTGGAGTCTTCGCTATCGTGCTGGCAGTTAATGAGGAGCTTGCTGTGAAGCCAATTGCCAGTGGGCCGAAGCATGAGCGAGATTACGAAAGAGAAGTCGAGATACATCAGAAACTGAATACCAAGGGATACTCGCCCAAGATTGTACGGTTCTTTGAGGTTCTTTGGGGATGCGGCATCGTTATGGAACGCCTTAGCATGACTAGGCGACAACCGCTTCGATCACCGGTCGATGGCACATATCTCAAAGACAAGTGGATGATGGGTATTGCGACAGGGTCGAAGTCTCTACACACTCAAGGTGTGTTACATGAAAATTGGGCGCCAATACCCCTATGCCAGTCCAACTTCCATGAATTTGCCAAGCCTTGAGCCATATCCATCCCTTCGCCTTCCATACCCATGAACGCCGAATCCCATTGGACAAATCTGCATACAACGAATCCAACAAGAACCACTTATCAAAGATACAACTATAACCTCATTCGTGCAACACTTCTTAATAGTCGCGGTGATGGTGATATCTGTGATAGCTGTGGCGACGAGGCCGCTTTTGTCTATCGATAGATGGGATCTATTTTGAACATCGAATTAGTAGATACCAAACACACATAATCCGCCAATCTCGTCTTACTGTATCTATAACATAGCTGGCTCTTTCTTCCTCCTCAATCTTCTTACTCCAAGCAGCATTGACAATTGCAGTAAACTGGCTTTCAGCGGCGGCAACCGCTGCCTCGTATTTAGAAGCTGCTCTGTATTTAATATCACAAACGCGACAAGAGCCTGCCCGAGATCCGTAATCGTCTCCTAGCACATTGATCTCTTCTCTGTTGTTGCAAGGTATACCGTTTCGGGACATATTGCAAAGTCTATACGTCCACATTGTCCAATTATGTGCAAGTTGTCCGATTTGGAGAAGCAAACAGCCAGCCGATTGTAATACAATAGATGAAATCTTGCACATTATGCCCTGCGGTGGTATCTAATTGAGGGGCTATGTTGATCATATACTTCAGGATATGTATGCTTTGAAATGGTTGACTTGATGTTGCCATAGATGCCTATGAGGTTGTCTAGGATTGAACAAACACATAAGAATACATTCGATCGAATGCTACAGTAGACGGGAGTGAGCCATTTTTGATAGTACTTTAGGGCCCAAGTGGTGCCTAATACGTTTGCCTTTTTATGGCTTTGGTAGATTTAGACCTTGTTTTCTTTTGCCTGGAGCTTTTTACACGTTTGTAACTTACAATGCAGTCGGTGTGACGGTAGGTCTTCGGATTCTGTAGATCATTTTGGTGTAACCGATCGATATCCAAGCCTTACCTGTCGTTTTACCACAAGGATTTTGTTTTACGCAAAAGGAATAGTACAAACCCATGAATCAATTATTATACAGCTTGTGAACTGAATGCGGAGAGATTATGTAATCATGCACGATTCACCAAGGATCTCTTTCTTGTTTCATGGCTTCCTTAGCAATGTTCTTGATCAAGTATTTATTCATTCCTGTTCCAGCAACACTATCTTCCTTACTAATTTACCGATTCTCAGGTGTCGTGATTATGATGCTCTTATGACCAGATTCGGTCGCATTGTCTCAATGCGGTAATGTCAATCTCCTATTATGGTAGCGAGAAACTAAGCTTAATAATCTAGGCGAACGTGAATGCACGGACCATTACTAAGTATCAAGCGATCTACCTACCCCACTCGACGGATAAGACCATCTATACAAGCCAGACCTTTACCTTAGAAGCTTCATATCTAGTACTGCATCTGCCTTCCATACTCAAGCAGCCCAAAAGTCACAACAAGGTTACGATCTCGCAAAACGAACAATAATGGCCGATGTGACCGCTACCGATAAATCCAAGCCTTACTTCCCTCTTGCTGGCTCCGCCAGCGATAGCTGGTCCACGAAAGATGAAGCGACAGCTACTTGCTTCTGTGGTGCTGTCCAACTAGCCTTCGTAAGTTTGACTCCACCATCAAACCCCACACAGTGCCCAAATTATCTAGTCCCGTACATCCTTACTTCACCCCATTTTTATTATTAATCCCACTTACTTATTCTGACACTGTTCCTCAGCCAACCCAAGGCCCCGGCCTAATCAATACCTTCCTTTGCCACTGTCACGACTGTCGCAAGATTACCGCCTCAATGTTCGCATCTAATTTCACCATCGCCGATACACATCTGAAGCACCTTCGTGGCCGCGAAAATCTGAAAGTCTTCAGTCAATCCCACACCATCGCATCAGGAAATACCATGGCAAATCATTTCTGTGGAACGTGCGGCACACTCATGTATCGCGTCAGTTCAGGGTTTCCGAGAGAAAATATCTTGAGGATTGGTACTGTGGATGATTTTCATTTGCATGAGACGAGATTGAGGCCTGGGAGAGAACAGTTTACGAAGGGAAGAGTGGAATGGTTGAAGATGGTGGATGGAGTGAAGCAATTTGAGGAGGGAGCTTTTGAGTAGAAGTCTATCAGATGAATTCCGTGGTAATATAAAGCGATATTCTATTCCTAATAATCCCCGATATACATAACGACTGAAGAGTACTTGTGAAAAAAAATACACTTCGAACCAATTTCCTGATCCCTTGTGTTTGGACCATACTAGATCCCCAAAGTTCGAGTATTTTCGTCACAGAATAACGCGTCAATTTGTATGTGTTCTTCGATTACTAGATTGGTGTCTTTTCAGTCTCTTCTCACGTGGTTCAAAAAGTAGACCACTAGTTGGATTCATAGAATCCGGCTCAAAAAGCGTCTCATCCACTCGTTTTCTCTTCTTTGGGGCATGAGTATCTTTGTCTCTTGAGCTGATCGCACCAACATCTGGCCCAATCTCCGGTGCAAAACTGGGACGTTCTCGGTCGTCCGTGGCAGTCATACCGGAAACACTTCCTTCGCACGACGACATCGATAATCCTGGGGGTTCCATAGGTGATATGGGTGAGATTATATGATGATATAAACTTGACATCGGGGCCGTACTTCGTCTCATGGCGTGACTCTGCCAATAGTTGACTACATCGCGCAGTCGTTTCTCTGGACTGGGGGTTATGCCTTCCCAGAGAGCGGTTGATACCCCATAGTCTCCTTGATTGAAAAAAATAGACAGTTCCTTCGAGAGATGTTTGATTCGTTTCTGGTTGATTTGCTTGTTGAAGATAAACCGAACTTTAAGAGTATCCTTTGTCTCATTCATCTTATCCCTATTTCTTCTCTCAGTGGCTCCTATTGCCGATGGTTCACCCAAAGGCGCAAGCACAATTTTCCTTAGGCTACCAATCGGACCTCCTTCTATCAGCCTTGGCGATTGAGTGTCCGGAAAATCTGGGGCATTGAAAGTCATTCGTACCAGTTCTGTGGTGCTGAATCTTTTTTCCAGGCTTCAAATTGATCATCTCTTTAATGCCCAGATTAGAGCGGAAGTGAAGGATTGTGGACCTGGCTTCCTGGTGGTGGAATTTTGTGATGTTGTAGCTATATATTCGAACGCTCTGCGGGTGAAATCCGAACCACGAACATTACGAGCCATTTCGCCCGCATTACAGCAATCGAAAATGACTAGTACATCACTGCGAGTATGCCGAATGTTGTTTTCTGCAGAGTTCCAGATGATCTCGTGTATTTCTTTGTCCTCATCTGACTGGAAAGTCGTCGCTCTGCTTATTATTAGCAAAAGTTTCTTCTCGTGTCAGCGTCACAGTCCATCTTACCCAGTCAGATTCAACCCACTTCTTCCATCCCCAAGTTTCCCGTGCCCGGCATAGTACACAATAAATAGGGTATCTAGGTCGTCATAATCACGGACGAACTCGGCGGGATAAAAGTTTATCTGAACTTGAGGGTGTTGCTCTGAATCTTGCTTCAGAATTTTTTGCGTTGTCTTGTATCCGAAAGTTTGTTGGAAAACATCTTCCAGTTCTTTGACCTGATCTGCATTAGCTCAAGCGTGAGGGAAGTTCCGAGATGTACTACTTCTTGTTCTACATGAAGATCATCGTCATCTGGATGCCAGGATAGTAAAAGAACATGCGCCTTTCCGTACGCGACCGCCGCATTATTTGCGCTCATCCCTCCATCTCAGACTGCCTTCATTTCGGAATCCCAGGAGTCCTGGTATTGATCTTTTGCAATGAAGTCCGAGGCCTGTGAAGTATCCAGGACAGCTTTCGACGTGGTCTTATTGGACGGGGCCATGAGTTCGGTGTTGAGATCGTTTCAGAACGTTAGGTACAATCAAATCGATTTGTATAATAAAGTGGATTTGGTTTGAGTGTGTGGCGACGAACGGTGGGCCAAGCTTATTAACCGCGCCATTTATATAAGAATTCCAAAGTGATTGTGCGAACAGTTGCACTCACGACGAGGCATACTTTTGATAAGGCAGAAGGTGGCTGAGGAATTCAAGATAAGCCCCCACTGTGTAACACCTGTTTCTTTGGCTAATATGATCTCACTCAGTGCTAGTATGCTTACCGAATGAGCTCGCCTTAAGCATTCAGCCGCCTGTAATACATGCAATGACTGGAGGTTGTACCAAATGAGGCTCTTCAAGGCCATGGACAGGTTGATTTAAACATCCTCCCACCAGGCTTTCCCCGAGGCAAATTCAATTCTCTTCAGAAGTTCAATGAACTGTTCATAATTGGATTTACACCGCCTCACTATTCTCGAAGAACTTCCACCAGTGTCAGTGCGCCTTGCACAATGTCAGAAGACTTGTTAGACATTGCAGAAATCATTGTAAGTTCACAGTTTCTGATTGGAGGATTTACGAAACTTCATACTGAACCTTGAAAAGAGATCGAAGACTCCCGAGGATCGCTCATTTTACAAAGAATCCAACAACCCTTCAGATGTATGTATCCTTGATACCTTTTTACCGTGAAAAGAGACTCACATCTGCAATAGTCAATTGCATTGTTCGATGTCGGAAACAATGCTTGGTTACGTGTTCCAAGACAAGGGAACTTCGAATTTGCGATTGTTGTGCGAAAGCAAGAGGATGGAAAGTTTGTGTATCAGGTGAAGGACCCCAAAAGCGGGATAATGTATAAGGAAGGTGCATGGTTTGAACAGGAGCAGCTCAGTCCAGTTTGATTATGCAATGCAGCTTGTCACGGGGATGCGAATCGTGCAATTTTATTGGTTAGATACGGAAGGGGGGGCTGTACTTGCACAGGGTCTTATATATGTAGACTGCCTGTTATAGCAATATATAGGAAGGCCGAGTTGGTTATTCACAGCCATCGTTGTCACCCTTGCCGCCTTTGCCGCTACATCAATCAGTATGTTGAGCAGCGGATGGCACATATCGTAAGAATACATTAAAGCCTCAACAGCTAGCATTAATTGTTACCATGAGTATCGATATAACTACTTGTACAATCTTCCATCTAGCAGGAGGCCTCAACTTACTCTACATTTGTAATTCTTAACACAATGACTTTGACTACTTTACCACTATTCAATCCCCCTTGTAATTCGCCTATCCCGTCCACAAAATTCTCGAATGGAACCTACAAATGATTCCGACCTACGAAAGCCTCATGTCAGAACTCGTAAGTTTGTGCAATTCAATACTGCATGAGGAAGCCAACTAACTAACCATAACCCTTCAATTTCCGAACATCAAAAAAGCTATCGATCACTTAGTGTATTCCTCGACAGCGATGAAAATTTCAAGATCCATCGAAGATTTGGATATCTTCATTCGCGTCTGCTTCTTCGTAAACAAGATGAGATTCGAAGGCTCGAAGCAGAGCTTGATGAATTAGATGATCTTGATGAAGCAGCCGACGCACCGGATAAGCTTCGTGCAAGGTCTAGAGTTCATGATATAGCTCTTGAAAAAAGAGAACTTGCAGATGATCAAACTTTAAGGACAAGGAGTATGATCTTGGATGAGATAGAGGAGAAGTTGTCTGCTTATGGTGAGTATTCTCAGAACACCAAATTTGACCATACACTCACTAATTCAACACAATAGATGATTTACTACTTAAATCACAAGCTTTGAATGCCATGCATCGTCCCACTGACAGTGATTATCGAAGTGTCGAGCAATACATCTTCGACAGAAAACCTCTCGTTGACGAAGAGCAAGGCTTCATATACGAAAAAGACGATCTAGTAATATTACGCGAGGGGAGAGAAGATGCATTTTTGGATACCATGACCGAGAAATTTCTCCAAGTCTTTCATTGCGCATTTTTAGAGGCATGGAAACTCTTTCCGCACCACTAACTACCTTCAAACTAACAATCAATTATAGTCACTCTTCTGCACATCTGCAGACCGTGCCAAGACCGACGACCCCAACCTCCACTACTTTAGCAAATCCCGCAAAGACACATTCATCACCACCCTTCTCGTCCTGGTTCTACTCATCCTTCTGATTCTCCCAGTATTCCTTCTCTATCGTCTTACAGAACATCATAATATCAATCTCACGTATACAGTTAGTATTGGCGTACTTTTGGTTTTCACACTTGTATTTTCTGCGGTATTGTCGCTTTTTACACAGGCGAAACGGCATGAGATTTTTGGCGCGGCTGCTGGGTGAGTTTGCCTTTTCTCCATGGTGAAGTAGAAGTTCTAGACTAACAGAAGAGTTAGGTATGTTGCGGTGCTGGTAGTATTTATTAGTAATATTCCGAATGTGAATTGATGAAATGTCCTATTATAACGACAGGAGGTCCAAGTACCGATATATCATTACCGTGTCAAAAGAAGGGGAAAACCAATGCTGGTTCATTGAAAACCAAACGCTACAAATGAGTTGACGGCCTTATTATTTCCTTTTTACAGAATTACTTTAGAGTTATTTCCTCACATAGATAATATATTTTCGTACAGAATCACCAATTCTCCATATGTATTTTTTTATGTCCTTAGTACCATACTACAAACCTAACAAAAGATCACTCTGTTCTATCGCTCCCATATATGTACATTATCAAAAAATAATTCAATTGAGCAATCGCAAGTAATAATAACAAACAAATAATTCCAATCATCCATCAAATAAAGACCCTCAAACCAAAGCTCCTAGTACCCCTCCCAGCATTATTCCCGGGACTCCCTATCCCGAAGTATACCCCTCTCCATCAATATATACCCCAAACTCCGCGTGTCCCCCATCAAACACCTCATCGGCCGCGTTGGTGCAGTTGGTCGACCACTGCGCTGTAACCACCTTCGGGTGGGTGAGGTGTTTGATACGACCTATGTGACCCCATCTCGAAGGGTTCACCTTGCTCATTAAATCCTGAAAAGGATTTTCCCACGGGTCTAGACACCCTAAAATTTGGTCATTGCCACTTTTGACTTTTGATTGGTTAGTGTAGAGGGAAAGAGGAGGATGGATGGGTGGATCCTTTTGGAAAAAGTGGGGAAGTGATGTGGAGCGAGGTTTAGTGATGCGAAAGTTGTGATGAGATGAGTTAGGATGGGAATTGAAGAGGTGAGTGAGTATATGCTGTTTTAATTGATTTTAATTTTGCAATAGCTGGAATAAAAATTGTGTAAATAGAGTGTAGTCAATTGATATAAATGAAAAAGAAATTATCAGGAAAAGACAATGAGATACCGTGGCGAAGAGTAGCTTACCGTACCACTCATACAGTTACAGTATATCCTACAGACCGCATTTTCCCTACTCATACCTGCGCCTACGCCTCCTCTAAGATATATTTATTCTTATAACCGCAACAATATCTCTCGATGATACCACCAGTCCAGATAATAAAAGGCCGCACCATCATCCATCATTGTTATCATCGTTATTAACAAGAACCCTACCTATCCTTCACTTATCGTGACTCCAGCCAACTGTTTAATATACCGGTACCGGAATTACCCAGATCTTCCTTCAGCTATACCTACTCCTCCTCTTCCTCAGTCTCCATTTAACATTTATTTCAGTCTTCAGAGCAAGACATGATATCAACAATACTCAAGTACATCCATCCCGATTAATTACTATTTATTACTCGTACACTACTTACTCTACTATACTATATTATATTTTGGCTCCTTGTTATATTATTAGAATGAGATTACCTCTACTCGAGTACTAGCTAATCTACTCATAAATATACCTTCACATTTACATTTATATTCACAACTACAACCACATTTACAACCACATATGTATATACATCCATCTATATACTCATACTCATACTCATTCTCATTCTCAATCTCATTCCTATTCATATTTATTATATCCACCACTCACTAACTCACTGATTCACTCACTCACTCACTATCTACTTCCCTCTCCCTCTCCAACTCCCTCTCCCTCTCCAACTCCCTCTCCCTCTCCAACTCCCTCTCCCTCTCCAACTCTAACTCCAACTAATATCGCATGAGATGTATCTGTATACATCATACACACAATCCACACACAGTCCACACTGATATCAAAGCCAAGCCAAGCCGAGCCAAGCCAAGACCAAAGTCCATCAAGTACCTCTACATCATTCCATTCCATCCCATTCTAACCCATTTCATCCCATCCCATCCCAGTCCAAAATCTACCCTTCGCAATTCGCAAGTTGCTATCCACAAGTAGCAAGTAGCAAGTAGCAAGTAACCACCATACAGCTATGCTATGTAATGCTATTCAATGTAATGCTATGCTATGCTATGCAAAAGCATACAACGCCCAAAACTCCACTTAACCCAGCTTATGTTCTACCTTTGCCTTTGCCTATGTCTCTGTCTCTGTCTTTGTCTCTGTATCTGCCACTCATTTCCTCATCCACCTCCAAAGACTATCTAATCAACAACTCAAACTCAGATTCAAACTCAAATTCAAACCAAAACCCACCTCTTCTCCGCCTCCTTCCCCCCCACCCTCCTCGCCACCAAATCCAATGTCGCTTTAATCGCGCCTCCGGTCCTCCCCGGAAATTTCTTCTTCAGGACCTCTACTAATCCCACTTTACTCAGATCACTTCCTTGAATTGCTTCTTTGAACGCTGGGAGATCTGAGTCTGGTAGATATTTCTTGGGTTTGGTATCTGTGCTAGTGTGTTGTTGTTGTTGTTGTTGTTGTTGTAGTTGTTGTAGGGGAAGAGATGTTGTTGATGTTGATGTTGCTGTCGAGGGAGAAGAACCGAAAAAGGAAAGCGGGGCGGTTTTATGATTCGAGACTTTGTTGTGGGATGTAGAGCGTAAGGGAGAGGGGGAAGTTTGAAGTGTGTTGATTGATTTTGTAGAGTTGAGTGGGAGACGGGGTGGATCCATTGTTCCGGTTGGGATGGATGGTGCGATTGGTTCCCAGTATTGTGTTGAGAAGGGATCGATAGATTTCATTTTCGGATCTATTTTTCATGTTAGTTTCCAATGATCTATCGAATTCCAAAATTCCGAGGGAGGCCAGAAAAACATCAACTTACCAATGATGAACTCCATTCTATATGGCATCATCTTAACATTCGTATTCCTCTTCTTCCTATCCTCCCAACACAAGCCCGTGTTAAGTGGTTCTAAATCTCCTTGCATTCCTCCCAGTGCACGTCTCGAGTTTAACAACTCATCATTCTCATCATCAAGAAATCCATCCATATCCTCCGCATCATCAACACCCTCCTCATCTTCCTCTCCTTCACTATTCAAATCTTCCGCATCTTCATCCTCAATCCATTCCGCCTCACTATCGTAGTCGTAATTTGTGTTTGGAAGATCGCGTCTCATAGGATTTCGTGCCAATTTCGACATTCCGTATATAGGTGTATGCGTATAGGTACCTTGATATGGAGGTCTAACGTCTTCTTGGAACTTCAAAAATTTCATAGGGACGTCACTCAATCGAGCTTTTGTGCGTTTTATTTGAGAATTTTGAGAGTCGGTTGTGAGGTCGATGAGTTTTGAAGGATTGCCAGATAGTTCTGCAATGATTTCTCGTAGAGCTACAATTGGGTTTCCCCGCTTTAGTGGATTGCTGGATGAGAGGTGAAAGAGTTGCATAGCATCAAAATCTCGTCTTCGTCCTGGACTTCTGTTGCCTAAAATGTATGCATCGATTGTAGATTGTAAAGCTTGTGATCCTTCATCATCTCTCTCGAAGTGGTTGATGGGTGCTAACCTAACACTATTCTGAACGAAGAAAGCCGGAAACAGTTTCTCATATGGTGAGATTTCTTTCTTACTTGGAGTCGATTGTGGCGATGTCGTAGGAGGTGCAGCCATGGTCAAGCCGACTGAAGCAGGACTCGTCGATACGTCGTCTTTCGAGGTCTTTGCCGAAGCTGGGGTTCCAAAGAAAGAAGATAAAGTCTTTTGACTTGCTGCCTTCTTTTTCTTCTCGTCCTCAATCCGTTGTTTCTCCTCATCCTTTTTGCGTTTCTCTTCATCCTTCAATCTCTTCTTTTCTTCCTTAGCCGCCTTTTCATCCTCTTTTCTCTTCCTCTCAGCCTCTTTCTCCGTATCTTTCTTTTTCTTCTCTTCTTCCTTCTCCGCATCTTTCTTCCTCTTCTCCTCATCCCTCTCCATATCCTTCTTCCTCTTCTCCTCTAACTGCGCTTGCTTCTCATTCTCTCTTTTCTCCCTTTCCCTCTTTCTTTCCTCATCCCTAAACTCTCTCTCAATCTTCCTCGCCTCCTTCTCCGCAA
The DNA here is from genome assembly GCA_000503235.1 of Sclerotinia borealis F-4128. Taxonomy (NCBI): domain Eukaryota; kingdom Fungi; phylum Ascomycota; class Leotiomycetes; order Helotiales; family Sclerotiniaceae; genus Sclerotinia; species Sclerotinia borealis. The sequence goes on along the minus strand of KI628680.1, from coordinate 62,044 downwards.
ACGTCAATTTTGGTTTCTTAGCCGGAGGCATCCTACTCGCATCTCCATTCCCATTCAACGCCGCGAACGCCGTACCGACCATCGGCGAGCCCCCTCTCAAACTAGGCGTACTCCTCGATCCCAAATCACTCAAAGAACTAGCCGTACTGCCCGCCGGCGAAACATCTCGTTCCCGTTCCCCTTCTCGTCCACCTTCACCTTCGCCCTCACATTTCGCAGATTCCACACCAACAGGCGGAGTCAACAAAATATCCGCCGTACGTTCAATCTCTCGTCCAGTTCCATTCACAAAATTCCGTTCCTTAGAAAGAACCGGAGAATCCGACTCGACTTGCGAATTCCGATTTTCGAGACCTGCTCTCTCAAGCTCCCCTACATGAACAGGTTCAATCGGTCCAAAAGACTCCTCGAAATCCCTCTTCTGCGATCTTGGTTTCGCTGACTCTTGCGTTGTCGCCATGATGGATAATAATTGTTTCTGGTCCAGTTCGCGTTCAAGGAGCGGAGCGTCGTGTGCGAAGCGCGGCGGAGTGTGTAGTGTAGTGTAGTGTAGTGTAGTGTAGTATAGCGTAGTGAAGTGAACCAAACTTATCACCTCCAATCCAATCCAATCCAGTCAAGACCCTCACCTTCACCTTCACCCTCCCCTCACAACACAATTCGTTGTTCGTTCGTTCGTCGACACAACACAACACAATAACCACCCCGAACACAAACAAACTCCAATCCCCAGCCTCCTCGAGTGTCGAATCTCTAATAAAACTTCCTTCCGTATCGTATTCCGTTCCGTATCGACTTCCGTATCGTATTTCGTATTTCGTATTTCGCAATCGACCCTATCATCGAATCCAAATATCGAAACCAGATCTATCTTTCAAATTTTGATCGAAAATATTAAAATTTGTCAATACAATTGAGTTGTCAATACAATTGAATTCAAGAAACGCGTCTCGTCTCCGTACGTACTGTACTCCTCGAGTTCATTCGCGTCTGTCTTCCTAAAGTGGGTTTTGTTTCGCGTCAATGCTACAGCCACAGCGATCGCCATAGCCACGTGTAATAGTGAATCCCGCTTCTTTCTTCTCCCTACCTACTCCCTAATTGATGTGTACCTATTGACATTTCACCAATAGATGATATATCTATCGTTATACTCCTCCTTTCTCCCCTTTCCCCTCTCCCTCTCCCTTCTCTCTTTTCCATTTCATTTTTCCATTTCATTTTTCCATTTCATTTTCTATATCTTGTACTTTTCTTCGCTTCGCTCCGCTCCCCTCCCACCATCATCTTCATAGCTTCATATCTTTATAGAAATTAGATCATTAGCATTCACTTCCACATCAAAACATCCACACATTACCATATTTCCCAATCAAAGAATCCGGACTCGGGAGTTTGTTTAGTCAAGTATCAAATCATAAGCACAAGCACAAGCATAAGCATAAGCACAAAGCACAAATCTCACTCTACATCCATATTCACACCCATTCAATTCATTTCAATCTGAAACTCAAAGTTCCACTCCAATCCAGGCCAGTCTGTTATCTTCATCATCGTGTATACCATTATCTCCTCCTAAGTATAAGTATGTATGTCTGTCTGCATGCATGTGCCATCTAGGCGCCACATCCCATCCCATCCCATCACACCCCCCAAGACCATTCCAATCCACCCTACCATCCATCCATACTATGCCCATCCATCGAGTCCACCAAACAATAATGCAACGCTAAAAAAAAGAACGACTGTTCGAACAATTCCACACTCAAGCAATATGCAGCGGATGATTAAAAGCATGGCTGTCCCATCTGCCCAATCCAAAAAGCCATGTATAAAAGTGTATACCAGCCATCAAAGGTACACCCATGCCTAACACCCATAAACCAATCCAAAGTGATATTGCCATGTAATCCCATAATACTCCTATGCTACGCCGTTCAAATGCATTCGCTTGATTTGCTCTTGCTCTTGCTCCCAAGGTAATGTGATTTTCAATGTAATGTCATGTCATGTGAATTCCACCGTTTAAAAAGGTATCTTCTTCGTAATCGCAGGTCTCTTACGAGATTCGCCAATGGCTATGTGTTTCTTTCTGGTATCTCGTACTTTTGTTCAATTCTCATATGAATTTTCCCCCTCCATCTTATTTTAATCACTATCGGAATGATCTGGATTGGCGATGAATAGTCGGCCAGCACCTAGAGTCATTGTGGTGGTTCGTTCATCAACACTTCCCCTTCTCCTTAATTCGTCGGGATTCCTGACGCTCTTTTCCCGTGTAACTTTCGATTGGAGCAAGCTATTATTTGCTAATCTGGCCGCGTCACCCGAGTTGAGATCCGTGATAGCATCGGCTCGTTCTCCACTGCTAATGCTTCCTCCTGTACTTCTCGTTCCATCGCCCGCGTCGAAGTAATCCTTAGCCCTCGTATGCCCAATTGGTACAGGAGTCTCCCCAGCCTCTCCAGCCTCTGCCACGTCCGCAAATGAATTTTGTCTTTCCTTTTCACTAGGCGGTGTATGACCTGAGCTCCATCGGCCAGCATTCGAACTTGCACCGGATTGTCGAGAATATGTGAGACCTCTTCTGCCACTTCCAACACTACTGCGTCCACTACCCGTTCTTCGATGGTATAAAACTCTTCCACTATCCCCATCATCATCACTATCTCCCCCTTCCACTTCACTCGCACTTAATCTCATCGGGACGCCAACCACACCTCCAACGAGATCTCCCGGACTATATCCTACCAATCCGGCTTTGCCATGATGTCTTATCTTTGCCGTAACCCTATTACTTCCAACAAGACTATTGGTACCACCTGTAGATATCCTTCCTTGTAAAGGTCCCCCAAGAACTGCAGCTGCCGCTCTTTCCTTTGCAGCCTTTTGTTGAGCTAACAATCGAGGATCCTCATGTTGCGATCGATCACACCAAACCGTCGCCTTTTGTTTTCGCATCAGAGCCACATAACCTTGCGGTTGTAAATTTCCCGATCGTGAAGATGTGGATCGTCTCAGATCTTGAGACCCTCGATATGGCAGAGGACCATTCCCACTACTCGCCGTTGTAGAAAAGGTGCCCGTCGAAGGAGTTCTCCTTGAGTACCCGCCTATCTGCATATTTCCCGGGTAGAGTGTTTGTGGTTGAGGCTGTTGAGGGTAATTGATGGCAGGGAAGGTATTGGAAGAGGTAGTACGAGTTCGACTATGATTGTTGTAAGAGATTGCAGAAGGAGAAGCCGGGAAACCAGGTGGCATTGGTTTCCTTCGAGGAACATCGGCCATCATATTGGTGGGTGAGAACTGGAGACTGCGGGGATAATGTTGAGGAGGGATCAGCTAGAAGAGGCAAATTTGTTGGTCGCAAAGAAAGAAAAGGTTCCGGCGAGATGAGGATATTCCAAGTAAGCTGCAGTAGCTAGAGCGTTCTGCGAGGCTATTAAATCCCAAGGGATATTTTTCCTATGAAGCCAAAAAGGAAGTAACTCAATTCGAGACCTTTAAAATTTGAGATGGGTAGGTATGCGTAGGTAATTATTGGAACTGGCGTAGAATTGGGGTCCCGAGCGGAAAGACTATGCTCTCGGAGCCACTTTATATTTTTTCTTAGGTGGGAGTTTGCGGTGCGGTTGATTCTGAATATTATTTGTTCTTCCCACAACCAAGACCAAATACAAAGAAAGTGGGAAGAAGTTTGTTGTATGGTTTCAATTGAATGAGCAAAGGAGATCAAAGTAAGAGGATGTAGAGGAAACCAAGAGGACGTGTTTAAATTTGTGAAGTGAGGGAGGAGGGAGGAGGGAGGATGAGAGGGATTATTATCGGGAAAAGTATTGGGCGGAGAGGAGGATAGTTTGTTGATTACTGTATTATTATGTAGGTAAGATGGTAAGAAGGTAAGAAGGTAAGAAGCTAGGTAGGTAGGTTGGGTAGGAGGTGATAGGTGAAAGTGAGTATCTAGTACAATTCAAGGTGTATTCCGGTGGATGATAACCCTAGTTAGGCACGTCAAGGTTATGGTGTTGTTGTGAAAGGATAAATTTATCTGGTGTGAGGCGTAGAGATAGTGGAGTTGTTGTAATAAGCTACCTAGGTATGGTTCCTTGTTTGGTATAAAGAATAATATTTCTTGGGGGGGACGGGGGAGGGTTCCTGGATACCGGTATATCCTTGAAGATAACCTTCGAAATGATGCTTAGAAGGGTTGTACAATACAAATATTATCTGTTGTACTCGTAGTGTGTACCTACGCCAAGTGTTGATTTGAAGCTTTTTTTTTGTTCTGGTGGAGTGGATTGATATGCTTGTTCATGCTCTTTTAGCGCTTCCAAAGAAGGCTGTGTGTGTGATTGTAATTGGATCGGAAAGCGGCGTGTATTGTTACTCAGGTAGTACGATGGGTATGGTAGTACTTGAAGAGTTATTATAGACAAGTTATAGACAAGTCATCAAGATCTAAATCTAATAAATCATAAGCTTGAGTATGAGTATCAGTATCAATCAAAGAAGTTCTTCTGTCTTGATGTTACTTACTCACTTATGCAAACAATAGATAGCAGGTAGATCATTTGCTTCCTCGTACTAACTACCTCCTACCCCTTCAAGAATGGAGTAAGTATCTCGTACAGGTAAGTCGTTTCGATATTTGATGAATAGGGATTGAAAACACGTGCGTACTCTCCACCAATCAGATACTGGCGATGAAGAGTTGATGGGTTGAAGTCTTTTCGAAGGGGTGATGTATATCAGCCGGACCAAGCTGGAAATAATAAGAATAAGGCCGAAGGTTTGGATGAAGTAATTCAGTCGTTTGCTGTCACAATATATATACACAGTACAGGTACTGAATTCACGAGATATCCAATAAGGGGGAAGAAATGAATTAGGAATCAATGGAAGAAATCAACGGAAGGATGATAATGATGGATGGATGGAATAGATGATAGATAATGGAGTAAACAATAATAAACATCTCATCCTTTTTACTTGAATAATTCGATTGATTACAGTATTATTACCGATACTTGTTTGCTTGCTTGAACAACTTCTCCTCATATACCAGTATTCATATATCTCATGGCGCTTTCACCATCACATATCCCTTGGAATCAAGTTTAATCATCCATTGCGCATAAATTCATATATTAGGTACTCGAGTTTCTTGTAGTAACTACCTACCTAGTATGTATTGGTTATCTCAACCGATGAAAACGTCCCGAAATCCCATTCCGTTCCATCGGTAAAGTTTAACGAATTACTCTTTTCAGCTGTTACGGACTTTTCCGGTACTTAGTAAATCCCGGTTGTGGGTTTCTTTCTTTCGTAGCTGTTGTTGCTATTTTAATATAAATGATATGAATGATGAGCTTTCATTCGATGTACTCGAGTACATATATATATACCTCGGAGATCTCCAGATGAGTTTCATGAGACTTTTATACTCGTACTCAGTAAGTACATTATCTTTTTCAATTCAGCTGGAATGGGTCCTTTGATGAATTTGACTTGACGTGGGCATTGCATTGTAAGATACAAGCGCTGGATGGTTGGTTACATTTCGTTTGTCCCAAGCCAAGCACTTACTTATTAGATCAAATGGAATCATACCTACCCAGTATATCATTTTCTTTGTTCTTTCAAACGTCACATCACATCAATTTATTTGACAGTATTGCCAAGCCCATCACCAATCATCAATTATCATACGGTACAAGTTCACATTCATCTCCAAACACAAACATTTTTTCCTATACTATATACGAGTACTGTACACACTGTCACACTCGAATAGCATTTATCCGCTTCCCTTCCCCTTCCCTTTCCCCCCACTAGGTACAGTTATTCCCCTCCACCTTCTAAGCCACAATCCACAATCCACAATCCACAATCTACGGAGTACAAATCCAAGTTGTTACAACCCACCCACAATACTCGTACAAAAATACATTCCAGCTTCCCACATCCACCACCACGGCGGAAAACACAATTCAACATCCATCCAACATCCATATACCTACCTACATGATCTCTATTCCAGCACTCCTCTTGACCCCCTCCAAGTTTTATAAAAAAAAAGTGCCATCGATAGTATAATTCTTTGCTGATCGGGTTTTTGTGTCGGTATGGTATGGTATGGTATGGGGATCGATTTTGTTTCTACGAGTATTCCCCTCTTTTCTAGGGCTGGTTTGTTGAGTTTCGTTAGAGGCTGGAGGTTGGATGGATGGCTGGATGGCTGGATGGCTGGAGGTTGGAGGTTGGAGGTTGGATGTATTTGTATGATATGATGTGATGTGGTTGATATAGATATTTGATTCTCTAAATTATGGATTGTGTGTGTAATATACTTTGTTCAATTCCTGGGGTTTTCTCTATATTTTAATGGATAGACTTAAAGGTATAAATTCCTATACTATACTGGTACAGTACTTCTTACCATCTAACATCCCCTCACTCTTCATCCTTCACCGAAATCCCATACTTCGGTTACAAATCAACTAAGAATACAGCAAAATACCAATCATAAAATCAGACGACTTTATTCTCATATCATTACTCTCTTCCGCAGAATATACTCCTTATACTCTGGTATACTCCAATCCCCGTCGAAAAGACTACCAGATAGGTATACTACAGTACCGGTACTTTCAAGGTTTTTCGCTCGCTCGCTTGCTTACCCCCTTACTGTATCTACTCGAGTATGGATTTCGTAATCAAGGTTACAGTTTCATAAATTACAACAACCACTTCTACTCTAATACCCACATACACTAAAGTACCGGCCGGTAGCCCTCGGGATTACAATCGGTCTGTCCGCTCACTCGCTCGGTCGCGCCGGGTGGAGAGGAGGGGGGCGCATAGGTAAGTTAATAAATTGTCTTCCATGCGTTATTAATTTGGATTAATGTGTTATTTATACTGTATATATACTGTATACATTTTCTGGGTTTGAGAAGTCGCATCGCAACACTTTCTTTTCTTTCCTTATTGAGAAAAGGTCATGTAGAGAGACAATTGTCAATACTGGATGGAGAATATACCTACCTCTTGACTCCCGACTTCCTGACTTCCCGAGTATTAACCAATGCCAAGACTTTTCAACAAGACTTTTCAACACTTGCTCTAAAAAAATCAAAATGATTAAAGCAGCAGTCCCAAAGCCAGTCCCAGTACCAAACTCAAAACCCAGAATGAGAATGAGGGGTTATTTTCCTCAGCAGTGACATATGACATACAGATACAGTACTGATAATCAGTTTATCAATGCATCATTACCTAGTAGTTCACCTACTGTAGTATAAACGCCTTTCATGCATTGTCATCCCTCTAATGTATAATATCAATACTTATTTGTTTTCCTCCGCACATCATTCCTTCCTCAAAATGGTAGCCTACGTATTGTTGCCAATTCCTCTCCTCTCAGATAGAGACAGGATGTGAAATCTTGATTCAGCATATCGCTTTGACCAGAATTCAAGATCTTTGGCATACCGGTATTCCACTCCTGATACCTTATACCTCATACCTCACTCATCCCCATACCCCTCATTCCAATTCCAATTCCAATTCCATCCATTATTTATCATTACCCATTAGATTATTGGCGGCGCTTGCTTGTTTGCTTGCTTACTCATATACTCACTTAACCACATTACATTACATTTACCCCCTCCCTCAACCAACACCACCAATATCAATTACAAAACATCCATCCTCCCTCCACAATCACAATAATCGAAACACCAACATTTGAACCCCTCACCTTCACCATCTTCACCCCTCATTTGCCATGGCACTATCTCATGATCATATCATAAGGTTACCGCCTATTAAAACAAACGATCACGAATTGATGTGATTCGATTCACTGTCACATAGTGCTAAATGGTCAATGAATTTAATCAACAGGCTATTTGACACCGAATGAGGCTGAGGCTCAAGTTGGATTTCATCCTGGCGGTACTGATACTATAGTACGGTTTATTCAACGGATTGCTGTTATGGGTTTTGAGTTAGTTTTTACCAGTGCAAGAATACCGGTACTAGGAATACTATACTACGCTACGCTAGGCGCGGGGCTATTATGACGAACAACAATATCTTTAACATCAGGCCGCCAAATTATTTTCTTAATTCTCTTTCGTCGTTGGTTCTTGCTTGATGTACCGGTATGAGTAGTCCTTCCGATATAACTAGTACTCACTTTGAAACGCTCGGGAAGTCGCCTGAACCATTTGACTAGTGGTACAGTAGTGGTGGCGGAGTCCTCTTTTTATCCTCCTTCGATCTTCCCTCGATATCGAATTGATTACCGGTACTCGGTTATATCTCAAGGTTTTTATGCCAGGCAATCTATTACCGCTAAACTGAGTAATGGGGGAAATATTTTGTATGATCGGCTGCGTATTCCGTTAAGGGATCTGCACAAACGGTCTTTCTTGGCGGGAAAGAGATATCTCATATCTACAAAGATCGGCGATAGGGTTCAGGTTGTAGGGGTGGGGAGAGTTTTTATATTCTATAATTCATAGTCTGAGAATCGGAGATAAAGCTATATAGGCCTCCTTATCGCATCTGCCATATTGATCCCTATTTTAACATCGGGAATTGTTGTTTTCCTTTCCTTTCCTTTCCTATTCGGTTGAGATACTACCACACAGCTATGATCCCCTCAATTCCTAACATCTTCACCATCGGGTTCAGTGTGAAGCAATAACGGCTACAGTAGGCATGGCGGATCTTCGTTGCCGATTCGGGGGCTCGTGGGTTGAATGCTATAGTACATGTAGATGTAGTTTGGCACTTGGATAATTGAATTTTGGAATGCTGGATGTGATTTGATTTGATTTGATTTGAGGGAATGAGTTTCTTATAAAAGCTCTCATATGTGCGAATAAGTACAGCGCTGGACTCAAGCATACCTAAGGATATATATTATCCCGGTACTTTACTGTATGTATACTTAGTCGTACTCTCAAACTTCTGCTTCTATACCGCCCACTATTTCACATTCCACATCTTCATTATTAACTCATACCCCCAAGTTGCAACACCACAATACAATACGATATTCATCAGCTCGCTCAATTATATACGAACACAAGGAAAACGAATATACCGGTACGCAACTCTTTTACATGATTAGATCCGAAGCCCGTTTTTGGATATCCCAATATCCCAATATCACAATCACAATCACAATCACAATATTGGACATCTACTCTAGAGTCTGTGGGAAAAAAAAATTAATACTCGGGTACTTTTAAGAGATATCTTCAAAGATCTTATCATCTTCTTATATTCACTTCCCATATCCTTGCCAGTGGGAATACTCCGCTTACTATTTACTGTATAAAGTATACTCGTGATGTGGCGTCATATCCTGTACTATCTTTCATTTTCATACAGGTACAGTCAGTATATATATACATAGACTTCGCGTGTATTACTCCAGTCTCTCTGTCGAGAATGTGCTTTTGAGTCGTGCTGTAAGTATACGCTACTTACCAATCCTTGTGTTATTTCATTTCTATATTCTCTATTCTTTGATCACGGTTTGTGGTGTGTTGTGCTGTTTCTCTATCGTTACTGGGTACTGGCTACTAGTTACTGGTTACTAGTACTGATATATTCTTCTTTTCGAGTGAAGATCGGTATCGGAAATCTTTTTTGTGTTGATGTGAGTACTAGTATACGTGTAAGTAAAAGTAAGGTAAGGTAAGTAAGAGTCTAGTGGATGCTAATAAGTGGATTTTGATAAATAGATGAATGATGATGATGCATGCATGGCATGTCGTGGCAAGTAACATGTTTTGGGGATTTGAAGCGGAATGATATGCCGGTAATGTATTGGTAGGTACTGGTAGGTACTGGTAGTCGATTTTGATAAAGAGTATAGTTTAGTTATGGGAGAGAGAGAATAAGGTTGGAAAAGAGCTATGGTAGTAAGTATACCGGTGCTGTAAGGAGGACTTGGGTGGAAATTTATGTTGATGTTGATTTTGAGGTTGGGGGGGTAGAGGGGGTGGTTGTAATGTGTGGGAGATCGGAGGTGAAAGAGTTGGGAGGTGGAAGAGGTGGGAGGTGAGACGAGAAGACATAGAATGGAATGGAATGGAATGAGAACAGGGTCTGGGGAGAATCGAGGGGAGTTATGGCGGGTATGATGCGTGTGATTTAAAATTTAAAATAAATATGAAAATGAAAGTTAAAATGAAATTGAAATGAAGTATGGGGGAAGGTAAACTCGAGGCTGGTCGAGATGAGGAGGGGAGGAAGAGTTTATTCTGGTTCAGAACGCGAGATCTCAAAGTTACCTTGAAAAGCTCTAAAATATGAGTGAGATTCACCCATTTAAGAATAAAGAATGACATGACGAAGCATCACTTGCTTGCTACAATCTTACTTGCTACTTGCTACTTTCTTACTTTCTTTTATCTGTGTTTCAGGTGAGGGTAGTATTCTCATTGCTTCTTATCTCATATATCATCTTATTGTTTGCTATTCTGTTTATTGAATTTGGTATTCTTGTTTCCTATTTTCCTATCTTATGCGATGTTATACTATGCGATGCGATGCTATTACAAGTCCTCTGCCATTGGGAAGAATAGGTGTGAAGCCTCTGACGACCTAATATGATCAAGTTCATCATCGAATCTTAGAGATTTTGAAGTGATCAATGCTTCATGGACTTTGATAAAAGAGTGAAGGCAGCATCTGTGTGCGCGTTTGTCCCCATGATTGAAAGTTGAAACCTCCAAATGGATAAATCTGAGAAGTTTCAAGTAACTCGTCATACATTCTTCATCGTTATCGATAATAGTGAGGGGAAATCTGCAAAAAAAAGTATAAGACATTTCCGCCAAGGCTGATGGAAGAATGTGGGAATTCTCCTGACTTCCACTAATATCGTAATGGGACAGCAGTATGCCAATTTGACCTATCATGTTGATACCTTATCGAGAAATATTGATGATGGGCTTGAAGATTCTTGTCGTAGGAATTGAGTTATGACTACTGCCATCGTGAAGAACCGCGGCAACGACTGTCTTATGACCTGGAATTTCACCACCGTTTCACTTTACATACACGGTATGTACATGTACTGTATAAGTATCACGATGTATCCTCTATTCGAGAAGATGTGCACCAATATCTTCCAATATTCCTGTTATCAAAATGTCACGAGTTTCGACATTTACTCTGCTAGTTTACACACTTTTTCTTGCGGCTCAAATACATGCTGCTAATCTTCCACCACCATGGAATGATCCAAGTCCTACACTTCGTCCTTTTCTAATTTCGGATCCTATCCCTACAACATACTCTACATCAACCGTTAGTATAGAATGCGGAAGTACGTATATCAATCTTCTATCTTTTCACTTACCTTAATTTGCATTGCCTCCTCTTCCCCCACACATCAACAATTCCCCTCTCGCTAAAATTCTCTAACTTTACCTTCAGACAACGCCTGTCAAAGTGCATGGGCCACAGCTTTCACATCCTCCAATCCTTACATCCAACCCTTCTGTTCCTCATTCACCTCTCCCGGCCGCAAAAACACGCTTAAATTTGACAAAAAAGGTCCCGCAACCGCATGTACCAAAAGACTCGGTAACGCCGCCATTCAATCCTCTCTCTCATCAGTTTGTTCCTGTTACGCCGCTCCCGGTATCCCCACCCAAGCATTCATCACCAGATGTCCCACTTGTCCCCCCATACAAACCCAAACCCATACCCAAACCATCACAACCTCCATCCCCATCCCCACCACAATACTCGAACCCGCTAGCACTAAAATTATCACCACAATCATAAGGGTAACACCCGCCATCCTCTGCCCCACCTCCACCTCCTGCACAACAACAACAACCAACGTCCAAACCACCACCCTCGTAACCGCCATCTACGACTACTTCACCTACATCACCACCACCACCTACCAAGCAGGTCGATATCCCTACACTACCACCATTTATCCTTCATCAACCGTAAGCATATCTACAGTTACGTTTTCCATTTCGTATTGTAATCAGACTTGTGAAACGTCTCGAGCGTCGGTGGTCACGGTTACAAGTACGGTCACGGCTGGTCTTCCTTTTGGCCCTTCGGATTTGGCTACGAGTGTGGGGAATGAGGTGTGTGCGCCGACCTTTACGCCGACGTTTACAACGACGTTGACGTTGGTTATTGATCCGTTGTCGATTGAATATACGGTCACGACTACGGTTACAGAGACGGAGACGGTGGGTGGGAATGCGAGTCGAAGTTCGAGTGCGAGTGCAGTGGAGACGGCTACGGATGTTTTTGTAGTACCTTCGATAACGGGTACGGGTACGGGTACGGGTAGTGGGCAGAGTGAGGAAACTGCGACGGTTTCGGAGGTGATTATTGATGATGGAGGATTCACTTTTAGGGGAGGATCTGGGGGAGCGAGGAGTACAGGGACGGGGAGTGAAGATTAGTACATATGAGGGGGTGTGTTGGGAGAAATGGGATTGGATGAGTTGAGGATCATGGGATGAGGGAGTTTTGGGAACTGTATGGGATTCATTTGCGCGGGGCGGAATGAATTGCTGGAGTGGAATAACTGTTGAAAGTATTTGGAATGTTGAGATTGTTCATTTATCCACTCAATTCGTTACTCGAGTACATCAAATATATTCTATTCTGTTCTGTTCAATCAATTCGCTTGGATCTTCATACCTGTTAGCAACGATGTCTTTCTTGATATACTGGTATTACATGTTCGCGACACGTTGGCTTATGAGTCCATCATCTTGGGTCTTTGAAAGGGTATGAAAAGTCATATGATGTTGGGAGTTTCCTCTATAGTGTGCAGTAATCGCTATCCATGTAAAAGTTTACAATTTTCACACAAATCATCTCCTCGCCAATCCCAATGATCCAAAACATAGAGTATACAAGTGTTCACTGTTCTCTCTCCCATTCAGCTGTACTATACTATACCATACCAAACATACACATTTTCAACCTCAGCAATTCCCATTTTTCCTCATCTTTGATATTCTTGACTTTGTGCTGCATGGACAATAAATGTATGGAGAGGAAAAGAAATTTATGGGTATCTATGTAGAGATAATATTTCAATCTTACTGGTTGTCTGGAGAGTGGTAGATGTTTGAGGAGTGGTGGATATTTCATGTGTTTTGAATGTTTGAATATCAGTGGATTTTCCGATACGATTCAGCATCTTGCGCGTTTTGAATGTTTGAAGAAGTATTAGATATCCTTTAACGACTTTCTGGAGCAAAATAACAATATGATACATATAGACCCCAAAACAATCCATTATGATTCACAAAGTCACATTCAGAGATACTGGTCACTACAGCCAAAGATTGATATATTCGAATCTGGTAAACATTGTTGTGCTGAGGAAGTTATTCCCGAGGAAGCTGCTTATATAAAGCTTGAGCGTTGATGTTTGACCTCTCAAAGGTGTTATATTATCTCTATTTTCTTTTCCTGTGAGCCACTACCATCGCTAGTGATTGTAATTGGAATATTGGGAGAAGGGGTTTCATTTGCGGCAGTGACAAAGTCGGCTATCTCTGTAAGGCCAATTTCTCTGCGTCGGTGGGTATGGTGGCTTTGTAGTTTCTCATTCGGATAGCCGTCAGAAAGATGGAATGCTACTGCTGCAGAACTAGACTTAGACCCATATATCCTTAATTCCATAATGCCTTGCCCTATTCCTTCATTTGTTATCCGGCGGTGACAGCATGCATCCTGTCGTTTTTCAACCAATCATCAGAACCTACTCCGTGATCGACGACGTGATTGCGAAGATATTTGCTAGAACGATCATGCACCGGAAGCCGTTGTTGTTTAACTGGAGACTGTAAAAACACTTGTTAGCGGGAGCTAGTAACAGACGGGAAAGAGGGTGAGCTTCTGGCCGGGAGGTGACGATCACTGTGTGAGATAGCCGACAAATTGAAATAGAAATGGTAAGATTACGATTTCCGTCTATGAGGAAAGGATAACTTGATCGATTGATTGGTGGTTTGTTCGGTTGACATGATTTGATTTTTTCATTGATTGATTGGTTGTAATGTGAATGTGAGCTATAAACTTTGCATCTAATGGTTGAATTCTGTGTGTCTAAGGGAACTAAAGACGAATGAGTTAGATGCGGATGGAACAATGAATTGCTTACAACGATTCAGTTGTTTTCAAAGATTAAAAATCTTTCGAATATTTTGTATATCCTGATAATATTGTTGACCTGGTGGCGCGAAACTACATTGTTTCACGAAAGGCCTTTGATCTGTTTCGGGAAGGTACTTCAGTTCCATTTTATACACAATCAATATCGGCGATTCGGCCCCCTTGTTATCGATTCCTTGAGGTCATGTATCCTTTCTGTATTAGCGTCATTGCCTACAATGCCAAAGTCTATGTTCACGTGATAGGTTTAAGTCTTTTAGAGCAATCGCACAGAACTCAAATCAACTTTGTCCTCTCAGTACTCTGAGATATTCAACAATACCTGACTAATCATAGCATTACTTTACAATGCTCTGTGTGCCTGGAAGTTGAAGATTAGGATCTAGAAGAAACTTTTACGACTGCTTCACTTTTCGTTGCTCACATGAAGAAAGTCCACGGATTCAGATAAAAGATGGGTCTCTGGTTCTCACCTGCGTCCATTGACCTATACTACAAGAGTCGGAAAGTACAAACCATGATTAAGTGACGAGTGAGCCTACGTTAACTTCCTAATTTGATAGTTCAGAAGAATATCAGAGAATATAAAAGCTCCTTCAATTCCGCTCTTCAAATCCTGTTCTTCGTCAACCTTCTAACCATAGAATTTTCCGATCATACAACTTCATCACCATACAATACTCTCCAATATATCCAGCACCATAGCATTGATAGCAATGTCTAACTCCTTGAAGGTAAGACACCATTTTCCATAACATCTGTCTCTTGGTCTGCCAGATTCTCCGGTCCAAAGACAGGGCTTTAGAATTGTTGTGAGATGTTAGGCCTTAGGTCAGACGTTAGTGTCTTACTTAGTGGTCCACCCCGCTGACAGCTGTCTTTATAGGGTTACACGATGAAATAAGCTTGCGTGCGAACTCCGCACAACCGAAAAACGCGCCGCCAACGCCGGTGGTAGGCTGGTTCGAGCCTAACCGCTAGGGCATCCACTTTCTATGTAGTCTACAGGATTCATCCTGACCTTAAGAAGAGCAGCCCCTTCACTAAAAACAATAAGACCTTATGACCCACAGTCCTTTAACCACCTCGCCTAATCTCCCGGCGGAAGAAAAAGATTGTCAGAAGAAAGATTAGCTGCCGACGCAGCAGAGTCCACGGCCCTCGGTTCATCTTTGGTTCCCGAGACCTTACGGCTCTTCAGGCGATAACGCTCTTCTTCTGGAGAGGAAGAGGGATCATCTTCTCTTTGTAGGTCAATACTATTATCATTGTTTAATATATTCTTGTACATTCATTCTTCAGATGCTAATCAATCAACCAGGAATCACAACTGCGGGTCGGCGAGGCCACCCCAATTCTTCGAGCTCCAGCTCGATAACGCGTTAAACCAGGCCCTTTTGAATAGTGAGAAGACCCGGCTGTGGTTCCGCCGTCGTTCGTAGCGCCATAGTCCTCGTGGCCATCCTCATCGCCGCAAAAGTTATCTTCTTTTAGAAGTATTTCTTACTCTTCTGGAGCATAGCACTGGGTCTTGGGTAGGAGGATAGGGGGTAGAGAGTGGATAGTGGAGGATCATGATAAACGAATAGATGGTTTGTGTTTGGGTTTGTGTTTGGAGTTCTGGTGTGGTTTTCTTTTTTCTTTCAAATATAAAGACCAATTTTATTTTTTTAAAATGGTATCGGTGGAAAGGTTACGTGTTCTGGTTCTTTCTTAGGAAGTCGGCCACTTGCTCTTCTTGCGCTTTACGCAAAGGATATTCCAGAATCTACTTGTACAATCAGTATTTACACAATCAATTGGACTTGAATGATTAATTTGATTTGAACGATTCACTAGTTTCGAACAATTAACTAGTTTCGAACAATGAAACTTCAAGGGATTAAATGACTTAAGAAGATAAGAATCCTGTTGGCACGACACACCACCGGTGATTCGGGAATTGTACTGTATTCATTTCGATTCTATTTTACAACGCAACAATCAGTGGAAGTGAAGATGTATGCGGAAAGTAGCGACGGTAAACTATGACTATGCCGGTGAAGTGAGTGATCCACACGGCGTGTAAATTTACTTTATGACGAAGTCACGAAGAGGACTAGTGCTTAAAGATATGAATGATATAATGCGATTGATGAATGTTATGAGCCCGAAAGTCAAGCCTACTACTGTAAAGAGTGACCAATTGAAATACAGGACTGAAAACTTTTGTTGCGCTTGGCTTTCTTTATAAGTAAGATTACGTAACTAGAAATCAAGATAGTTATTTTGTTGTGTTCTTCGGAAGTAGGTTATACTTGCGAACCTAGTTTTGTTAAGGGTACTGGTATTGTGATTTTGGGTTTGAAGGGGAATTGAAATGAATTTTTATCCAGTGAAGTGAAGTTCTATTTGGAAGGAGGGAAGGAGGTAAGGTGTCAACCCAAGTGAGAAAATTGCAAGCATATAGTAATATTCGGTTAAGGAAGGTGCAAAATTCCGATACTGGAGTGTTTGGAAGGTATGATTTACTAGGTACCAAGAAATATAGTTTGGTTAGATGGCTTAGCGATTGAGATGTGGCGGAGGATTAAGAGGAGACGGTTGTGCAGTGTTTATTACGCTACCAGATACCGGTAGTCTTTTCTTGATAGTATAGTAATAGTTAGTGTATGGGAAAGATATTCATATTATGATGACAATAGAGAGAGATCTAAGTTCTATAGACTCGGAGACGAGACTTGGAGACTTGATAAGAGATGTAAGAGAGTCTTTGAATGACTAAGCTCAGCTAAGCCAGTGGATATATGCACCATTTCAACTATATTGAACATAAATCCCAATAATGCATTTTAATTGACGATAGTCACGAAAGCAAATATTCACTATGAACCAAAACCCATAAACAATTAACATCCACGTTCTCCAAACCTTGATAAGTAAGATACTAAAAAATAGGAATATTCTAGCTGCACTTGCAGTGAATACAATACTCGTACACCGAGACCAGAATAAATCTCCCTCTACTCGTATGTAAGATAAATCCCCCCAGACCCTGGAATAAAAAATCTGCATTTCCACAAGAGATCTCGAATGCGCTTTAGGTCGTTCAGATTCGTTCTGAGTAAACCGTGACGATTCCTGCGATGTGTATTCATTGCATGCGTACCCCTGAGGTTTTAACCGAGAAATCCCACTGCCAAGTTCCAACACAATTAAGTTTTAACTCAGTACTTTTGTCATTTTAGTTTATCACTATCGCAACTTTAATCGTGACAATAATTCGAATAATTCCCATATAGGACAATAACAACACGTCAAGTTAGGTATCTATCTGATTCGCAATCTTAACTGTTACATTGACTGCGCAAAAGCACAGTAACACATTTTCTGCAGCCGGCGAAACCTCGATCGCTCGCGGGGAACGGTGTGTATAATTATGGAGCATGGACTACGTGGATAATAAGGTTGCTTTCAATATTAGGGTGGTAGATAAAATGGAGAATGAATGGATTACTTTATAATATCCAATATTTGATATACTCGAGTAGGAAATTATATGGAATAAACAACAAAGCGTACTCTTCTACTAAGTAGAAATTGTATTAAGAGATATTTGTAACTACTGGTAAGTATATAGATAGCTACGTTCCAATTGTTGAATAATGAACAACCAACCGGCATACCCCTCAACCCAGAATTTCTCTACAGTACCAACATTTAGGAACTATATAAACTTGAACCTCCTTTCCAATATTGTAAAGCAGTTCCACCATCAAACAAAGCAGCCATTAGTATTGATCCCGAGAGCCTCACAACCGCAACAAGATTTCTAGACTGAGCATTTCTGTTTCCTTTTTTATTTTCATTTCTCACTCTCGAATCTTTGTGCATTATTATTTTTATGTAGACCTATTATACCGGATACCCATGAACATAAACATACCAACAAACATACCAATAAACTATCAAACCACTGTATTACACTCAAGAATTCGGATTCGGTGACGATGATGGGAATATTTCATAATTTACGGTAAGCGTAGTATAATGATATCGATGATCAAAGTTCTCCTACCTTTCCAAAATACTATATGTACCCACAAACATACCCACAAATCATCAAACCACCCATCACGTCACCATCTAAGATCCGAATTCAGAGACGACAATAAAACCAATTCACAATCCACAATCCACAACAACACCAAACAAGTCCCCCCTCCCTCCCCCATTCCCAAAAAACATCAGCCCCAGCCCGCCCCTTCAACTCACTAGTCTAGTCTCCTCACAAGCAAATCCAATCATCTGAATCCATTCATCCAGAATGCCACCCTCTTCCCTCCTCCCTCCTCCATCCCCTCCCCCCCTTCAATCAAACCCAACCACTTCTATTCTCAAACATTATGGCAAGAAAATATTGCCACATTACACCACATTACATTACAATACACCACACCATTCATTTAACCTCGATTTAGTCCAATATGTATATCTATCTATCCATCTATTCATATATAGCATTCAGAGAACTCAAACACACCTAAGGAATATGAGGATATACCCACGAGCACAAATCACACAAATCACACACAGGTAATTAAATCGATATCGAGGACTGGATATGGCACTTCTATCCAATACGTCTACTATTTATTGATTAAATAATAATACGTTCAACAAATACACTTGTACTTGCAGCGGAAGCAGCAGCGGAGAGATAGGATTGGGGGTTCCGGATATTGTAGTCTAGTCTAAAAAAACGGATTTTTTTGGATCTGTAATGTTTTATGAGTGAGTATATATATATATAATCTCGGAGCCACTTAGCGTATTGATATTTTAGCCGCACATATTTCTCTTAGAATACTAGTCGTAATACTAAACGATATCCAAAGATAGGCAATTTCTAAAATTCCAAAATCCTTCGAGACCATTAGATACAATAGAACGGCAAAGCAACTCTTCCACAACGAATCACAATATTGCATGCACCACATTCAAGATTTCGCATATAGCATAGCCAGGATGACTGCTACATTATTTATCTAGCTAAATGGTAGCGATCTCAGCTCATAATTCATCTTACATATCTATCTCCATGACCATCGTAAAACTCCCCCAAAATTAAATTGGTATTCCCGTTCCTTTCAAAAATTTGAGCAAACTTTCCTTGGCAATGCCCTTCTTTTTCATGCGCCGACCATCACCGCTGCATCCCATACGCCTATGACCATTCCCGCTGTTTATAAGTTTTGCCAATCGTACACGTGAATTCAACACCGGAATGAAATATTGCTACAAGGAATCACAAGCCATCTTACTCCTCGATGAGCTGACCAAGTATCAAACTTTGGATAATCATCTCATCATTGATTACACGGATGCGCTTTGGTGTTGGTGTCGAAACATCCTCCTCCTGTATCGATGATCGTTTCCGCTTTCGATATCTCCCCGCAGTACTGGCTGGAGTACTTCCGAATATAGTTGCCTCCACGTCTTGCTTGCCGTCGACGTAAAGCCAATCATAATCGGCGTTCTTGCTTTCTGCGTCTAGTAGCATTTCCTTCGCCTGACTAAGGTCTTGTGCTTGGCCAAGGCGTAGTGGATTGAGGGCTCGAGTCAGAAATGTGTAAGGCTTTCGCTTTTCTCCAGCTTTCCCTTTGCCAGTGACGATCAAGACCGATACTCCATCGAGCAGCTTAGGCCTCTCAGTAAACGTGTCATTGAGGTTTGCATTGGCAGCAGAATATGGGCGAAGATAGCGACTTTTGACTGCCCCGCCTAGAAACGAAGAGTGGCCGGCAGAAAGAAGATATGGCAACCAATCGATAATAGTGCCCTTATTGACACAGTCAGATACCCAGCGCCCTGAGATACAAGGGAGACCAAGCGCCAATGCTTGCATATGTTTGGCCTTTCTCGAATGCTCATCTGCAATCAGTGCCACAAAGCCAACGTTCGCTTCTGAAGGTATAACCTTGAGCTCCGTCTCCCCAATCTCATTATCTTCCGTACGAGTCCTGGAAGGTAATAATCCAGGAGTAAATAATTTCTCAAATCCGTCTTCTAATATACGGCCGCCGTGCTGTTTGATCAAACGAATAGCGATCTCTTTGTCCTTTTCTGCGCCAACGTAGGAGACAGCAAAAGCCATATCACTAAATAAGTTGCCCATCGACTTTTTACTGTGTACGACCGTTCTTAAAGGGGGTGCTGATAGCGCCAGCGGATCTTCACTATCTTCTTGCAGGGGTAGTGCCGATTTCCTCTTCGAAGGCGGCGCCGACATAGTTCCTTCTTTCTTATCCGGGGCGATGAATTTACGCGGGCGGCCTCGTTTTGCAGCCGGCAGAGGAGTCTCTTCTGTACTGTCCTTGAATTTGACAGCAGAATTGCGTCTTGGACGACCATTCGTACTTGAAATCGAATCTGAAGCCATATCTGGTTCTGTCGTGGTTGAGAGATGAGTCGAAGCTGTGGATGAGACGCTCAAAAGTCTCTTATTGCGAGCCGTGCTTGTTCGTTTGTTTGAGTACGTCACCCCTTTTGACTGAATCTTTGAGATGCGAGTAGATTTGCGTGACGGGCTTTGAGACACGCTTCCTCGTCGCTGTCTACTCGTTGATGGAAGTTTTGGTTCTTCACTCTGATTTCTTTCATGTCGTCTCGCGTCATGTTCAGTCGAAGCCAGCGGGGGCAAATCCCTTTCCGGGTTAGCCTTCGAAGACTGTACCGGAGAAGTCAAGTCAGACGGTTCAGTTGGTTGCTCTTCTTCACGTGAGTTGCGATCAACTGATGCCATTTCAGAACCGGCTTTTTCTGTAGGCGTAATTGGATCGTCAGTGACAGGTGTGGCAGGCTCCAGTGCACTGGGCGCTGATGAGAGTCCCGAGGAGACTAGCGCAGAAGAAGCAGTAGGTATCAGATCAACGGGGCTAGGTGTGGTGACGACCTCTGGCTGAAAATTAAGTTGAGGTTTCGGGATCTGGTGATTAGATAGACCAATAACGGCATGAAACTCTTCATCCATGTTGAATCCTGGCAGATCGTCATATTGATCGTCATGCGCCACACCGAAGGACACGTCTGCGATCTCAGTCATAGGCTTCAAACGTTCTGTGGCTGGACTCGTCTCTGGGATGGTGGCAGCGACACCGTCGGATAACATATCTTGCATTTGAGTAACCGATGCTGTGGGATTCTTGCTGTCGGGTCCTTCATCCGACGACGTAGTTTGTTCCTGATCCAAAGAAGCAGAGACATTAGAATCCATGCACTGGACCTCTTTCATCTTGTTGATGTCGGTACTGTCCGAGGTTTGAGTGGCGCCCGGGTTTGCAGGTTGCTGCACCTCTTTTGGTAGCCTTCGAGATGGGCTCATTGGTTCTGCACCGTTCTTCCCAACATCGGTAGAAGCTGATACGTGATTCCGTGGTCCTGGTACTGGAGAGCTTGCAGCAATATTGCTAGAGACAGGAGCAGCTTGAGAATCGGCAACCATGTCTTGCTGTGTTGGTTGAGTATCTCGTGCGTCAAGCCCCTCACATTGGGCCACATAATCATCTTGTATACTTCGACGTCGGCCACTCGCGGGGACCTCCACGGCGGTTGGAGTCGACTCAGACGCTTGCGGGGTACGAGAAGATGTTACCTCGGAGGAATTGCGTTTATGATTGGTTGACCTTGGGGGTATGCCAGCTGTGGTAAAAGTTGATTTTACCTCTTTTGCAGAGCTGGGTCTACTGGATGAGTTTGGTCTCCTCAAACTAATTCTGGCTGTCTCGTCGCGTTTCCTCCTGTCTATTTCCGCCTTCTTGTATTTCTTTGATACCGCCTCAATTTCTGACTCGGACTCGGAGCCAGAAGATGCTTCAGGCTCACTCAACTTTCTTCGTCTCTCTTGCGACTCTTTCATAGTTGTAAAATAGTTTTGAGGTTCGCGAGTAAATGTTAGTTTCCTCAAGTCAGAAGCAAATGATTGAACTGTGGTGAGACTTTGAGTGGGTATTACGGAGACAGGTGTCTCCGTAGATACTGATCTCAGAAGAGATCGCACAGAACCCTGAGATATTGCATTGGCAACCTCCGAACGTCTGAAAAGTGGTGAAGGCTCCATCCCCTGCGAGGACCGAAATCCATTATAAACCTCCGGTGATGGTCTAGAAGAAGTAGGACTGCCGCCTAGTCGTACGGCTGATGATGGTTGAGTTGCGCCGAAGAGCTCATACTGCTTCATTACACTACCTTTCTCGGAGAACGGATTGACCAACGGAGCTGGAGTCTGGGGTTCAAAATGACGTTCTTGCACAAAATCCTCAGCAGCGGGCGCAATAGGTGGATCTTGAGAGTCAAAATGTCCTTCATCTGGCGCCGATATTGGCTGGAATCCATCAAAGTTTATATGCCCAGTATCGTTTTCCTCATATGTCCGTGCAGTCGACCATGTATGCATTGAATTCGGCACCTTGAAAGGGTCTCTAGATATGCCATTTTGTTGCAGTTCTGATAAATCTTCCCCTTCGATAGGGATGGGTGGGCTCGATGAAAGGTCGGGATCATTGCCTTCCACATCCTGATTCCTTAAATTGTGCAATTCAAGAGCTTCGTAAACGGACGCAGAATTCTCTTGTGTTAGAGACAAATTGGTCTTTTGAGTGGATTCCTCCTCCGCCATTGCTTTCATTCGGGAACCCGTGGCCGTTTGATATTGTTTCCCGCTGATATCGAATGGCCTCAAACTGCCTTCATTGTTGCGGTTGGGGGTGGAGCCGGAATTGATTGGGGGACCATTAATCGTTTGTCCGAATGTGAATGGGGGATTTGGAACAGATAAATTAGGTTCCTCTATGTCGTCAAAAACTTCCTGGGCTTGATTGTCGTGTTTCCCATCTCCTGCAGGTTCTTTATCATTATTTGTCGCGTTGATAGCAAAGTTTCTTGACGCGACAGGCATACTGTTGGCCGCGGCCGGTTTTATCGGACTACTCTATTGGTGAAGATAAAATGTCAGTGCTACCCTTGTAAATTTCCCAGCGCTGTGATTTGCTAAATGTTGGTTTTACAGGCGCAGATCATCTGTAGCTTACCGACATAATTGCTTCTTGCAATTCCCTACACTGCTGAGTGTCAAATTCTTCTGTACTTTCACCATCCAGAGCCGCTTGCTCTGCCTTTTGTTTAGTTCTATACATGATGCCGTTTTCATACTCAAATCAATTGATCAATTGATTGAAGTTGAAGTTGAGGTTTTTAAAATTGGTTTGAGAAAAGAAGATGTTGTGAAAGAGATGATGTGGCGAAAAATAAAACGCGACGGATTAATTAGATTATTGAATTTATTACGAGTCCCTGTACGCCAAACTAACATGCTAACACGTGATGTACTAAACTTTATTTTGGAGCTAATCCCAAACTCGTAAGCACTAACGGCAATACAGATTCCATTCCAACATTCATTCTTCCAATGCTAACACTGGTATTCAATTTTTGGCAAGAATCTTGAACAAATAGTAGCGGCCCCCATTGGGAGAATCCAGAACAGAATACTATCTTACAATGTTCAAGTTCTAGATAATTGGTAGGTATTGGAAAGCAAGTCTGTCTTACATGTCTGTTGGCCGGCTGAGGTTAGGTACGGTAGACAAGTCTTGATAAGCTTCATATATATACATCATGATCCCTTTTTTTGAATCACAAGATTCATTGCTCAATCGTGTTCTTCAGTACCGATATCTGGATTCGATACGGACCTCATCCTCAGACAACGTGTTACTACTAGCTATTCAATTCATCTACGAATATTCCTTCAATATATATCTCCTGCATATATATGTGAATTCAGCATATCGAAACTGTGTCACAGTGTCCGCTTTCTTGACCGAGTCACACTTTTTGTGGTTCAAAATATGACGAAGTACAGCATGATTGGTCCTGGGCTACGGCAGATATCTCCCGCCTCACAACGTTACTCCATTCCGGCGGCTTACACGTAAAAGACCTCTCCACGTTGGCTAGCCTCCCGAGGGGTGACTTGAGGCTCTAGATGAAGCCTGGTCTAGAGAAGCATAGCAGTTGTTGTGAGACGAGACATTTCATTCAATTGATGGTATGGCATGTTGATAACGCGTCCGATGCTTCCCTATATCAAATCATACTATTGCACCTTCTTATCATCGTCAAACCTCCCCAACTATACAGTTGAAGCGCACTACAACAGTGTCAACAGAAACCAAGATGGACGCCATGACAAACTCCAAGGCTGATATGAAGTGTGATATCAAGAGCCTTTATCAAAAGAAGATGCTCATGGTCGATGCACTTGGACAGACAAGTATCCTAATGGTTTGGACGTGCTGCCGACAATGAAATGACCGCCCGTCATGCCATTCTTGTCTGTAACAAGAAAAGCTTCGATTCTCGCAAGAAACTCGAAATCGATAGTATCGTCATTCAAAGTCCTTTGCTCAGGCAGGTTTTGAACAAGTTTTTAAAGACTACCCTGGCGTCACCCCAAGTTTGAAGCGACTCAATTCTCAAGCCCCCTTCAATGCCTTCGTTCATCGCTGGACACAACTTATGCAAGCCATCGAGGATGAAGGTGATGGAGAGACGAAAACTCATCTGGTACTTCTATACAAAATTATCGAATCAGAACTCAAAGATATCATTGCTACCGACAAGAGTGCTAGAGAGAAGGTCTGGAGAAACTTCTTATCGAGAGGAGAGAATCAGGATCACCATCACAGATCACTGATGATGAAGTTAGCAAATTTGCGGATGCGAACATCAACGGAAGACAGATTAAGAATGTCTTGAAGACGGCAAAGTTACTCGCTAGTCAAAAGAATGAGCTGCTGAAGTTCGAACACGTTCAAACGGTTATGAGTGTGGAGGGAAATTGAGAACCCGTACATTTTCTGAGAGACCGTGAACTGGCTGAGGTCCACCGGTAAGAAATGGGCTAGTGTCTCATCTTGTATTTAGGAAGTTCAGGGTATCGAAAGAGACTATGAGATAAAACACGCAATGATTTCTTATTTATAAGAAACCTCAAGAGGGGAGCTCAAGTTATTGGTCCACGAAATTATTGTCCTATATTTTAATTCCCAATACTTCACATAATTGCCTCGCATTTTGCTAGTGACAAGCTCTCAGATTCAGCTGATCAGACAAACGTCCATTACACCAACAATCAAGCTACATCCACATGACACACATATCACGATCTTCAAATCTTCAGCTCCCACCCCAACACCAAACTTCGTATCCATTCTCTCACTATCCAAGCCATTATCAACCCATTTCTCGTATATCTCCATGTAATCACGAGACATATCGTATAGTAGTACACCAAATCTCAGCCTCAACGCCAGTCCGTCTTGGCAGTGAGACAAAGTCGGATCATGATGGCATATTCCCAGCAAACATCGTTAACCTCATTATCTTATCCACGTCATATCACCTGAAAATTATGATTTTACATAACATGTCATGCATGTATCATCACGCGATAGCGCGTGAGAATTGTCAGATTATTTGTATTTGTGATTTTCTCGTGATGTGTTGAGCTTTGTGGCACAATGTGCTTGGAATTTCTATTGGTGTAAGTTATACCGGTATGTGTACTAAGTATGTTGCGGTGAAGATACAGATATGATGTGGAGGGAGCTGAGCTTGTGGGTTTTTGGCTCGTATTTCACATTTGATATGATGGTAGTTATGAAGTGAGATAGACACGTTAGTAGAAGATGGGGAGATATGAGTCCCCTCAGGGTATCAGATATCTGACGATGACGGGTATGAATGGGTTGATTCTCGCTCAGCTTATGATATACCGTATGCATGCTTATGTATATCTCTTCCGCACCGGGTATATACGATATACACAATACAAGGAATAAGATGGCAGGTCTAAGACCCGCGGAATTAGGATATATATGATGAGAAAAACCCTCTGAAATTCAAGTTTTGACTTCAGAAACACATTTCAACATTCATATCATCAATCCGGTATTCTTATAACATTACCAACAAATCAATATGCTATTCTCACTCCCAACTCTCATGACTCTTGGTCTCGCAACCATTAGCGGTGTCACTGCTATTCCTACCGATTTCTTCAATGTGGATATTACATTTATCGGTGGACCGGCCAGTTACAACTTGACTATTCCTGCAGATGGTCAGACTCATGCTATCAGTTCGTGCTCCCTTCTTCCTTATATCTCTATCTCCAACATTCCCACTCTCTCCACCATCCACCTCCCCAACAACTTACGGTACTAATAATTTCCTCTAGATAACCCCCTAACCATCTCCCTCATCCGCTCCTCCAACTTCGACGTTTTCCACCTCTGCACTTTTTATCATGATAATGTTGCTGCGTTGGTTAATAATGGGGGGGTTGTTAGTATGGGGCCTCCGACGCCGGTTACGGGGGTTAGTTGTCAGGTTACGGATCAAAGGTGTATTCCTAATTATGGTGAGTGATTTTCATTTTTGGGATGGGGATGGGGATGAAAATGATGAGGATGAGGATGATGAGGAATGAGGGGTGGATGGATGGGACAGGAAGCTAATGCGTATAGGCGATTGCTATTCTTCTACTACGGGACAATTCTTGGGTTCTTGCTGTGATGGGTTTTGTGCGGCAAATAAATGTAGACCTTTCTTTGGGGTTTAGGGGGATGAGTTAGTGGAGGGGGGTTGGGAATGTGATTGGTAGGGTAGAGGTTTGTGTATCTGGTAGGAAGGGAGAGGTAGTTAGGCGAAGACGTTGATTGGTAAGAGGGAATGGTAGATATTAGGGATACGGACAGAATGGAGAGAATGCAAAGAATGTTGGGAGTAGTTTCGCTTTTATCAATTATAGTTCCTGACAGATGAGCTTTATTCTTCATAATCAATATCTAGTTTGACTAGGTATAAGCATTTTGACTAGACTAGACTGGAAAGCAAGAGTGCCTCTGGATATTGGGTTGTTTGATGATAAAACTTCTATACATATTCGATTGTGCGTTTTTTAATTAGACCATGGGAGATGTGTAGAAATATGAGGATATTTAGGTTAGAAGCTAAAGAAATATAATATACAGGTACAAGTTGAAGAATAGCTTAGGTTCGATACTAAATCATGCGTGACAATAGCGACTCTGAGTGTGGGATATTAGTCATAAATTAGTAAGCTTCACCATACATATCCATTTGAATTCTGATGCAGGAGTGGGCGACGGAATCATTTGATCCCTGGGGCCTCTACCCCGCAATGTGAACTAGAATTGGGAATGAATGGCTTATTGTAGTCAATCATATCAAAGAAAGCTAACTACAAAGAGCTAGATTCAAAATAATCTAGAGTTATTTAACCTTAATGCAAGGATTTAGGGTCTTGACTTCTTGTTTTGCAATAACCTCAAATCCCAACCTCTTTAATTCGTACCCGTATCGACACAATAACTTACTTTGCACGCCAGTACACCAGTTTACTTTCTTCTCATATCATTATAATCTTATCGATTATCGACAATCATGTCCGATTCATCGAACTGGAGAGTTCGCGCGCCAACGGAATCTAGTTCCCAGCCAAGAGAGTCAAACTGGCCCCGCCGAGGACCTAGGGAGGACCGCTCTGCTCGAGAAGATCGTCCTCACAGGCAACCGATCGTGTCGCTTGCAGAAAGAAGCCGCCCGAAGACGTACAAGTTCACAGACCTGAACAACAGCAGGAGGACTCGCCAGAAACGATAAAAGCCATTGCGGAAGGCCGTCGCGTCTATCTCGGAAACCTGCTTTATACCACCACGCCGGATGACATTAATAAATTTCTCGCGAAGAATAGTATTGTTTCTGCTACAAATGTTCACGTATCTATCGATCCATTTACAGGCCGCTGTCCGGGATATTGCTTTATTGAGTTTGCAGAAAAGGGGAATGCGGGTGACGCTATGAGAATATTGGAGGGCCTTCCGTTGTTTGGTCGACCGGTTAAGTGTCGTCCTTGTCGGCCCAAGGGTAACCTTCGACATGGTGGTCCAGGTTATGGGGTCCGTGATGAAAATAGTAGTCTCAGCTATAATCGCTGGGGTGATTGGGAGGGATCAGGAGTTGGAGACCCAAAACAAGACAGACTTTCGGGACAAACGGGACCTGATGACGCAATGAGGTATTTCCAGGTTTCAAAAGCCCAAGAAGAGGGCCGACAACTCCGCGTTGATGGACTGCCGAGGATGCTTGATCAATCAGAGAATGATTTGGAGATTCGATCCATCTTCAAGGACTTCGAAATGTAAGTTTTTCCCTCGCATACCGGTATACAATTTGGATATAGCCTAACAATTCCACTAGCGATGCAGTAAGTAAGAGGGTTAGTCCTCGTGATAACAATCCGGATAATCATCGACGCAATTTTTGCTATATTGATTTCACCACTAGCCAAGGGGCCCAAGCGGCTAGGCAAGCTATCGATGGCATATTGTACAGGGACGCGCCATTGAAGTTCGCGATTGCAATTCCGAAATCTAGTAGAAAACCAGATAAATATGCCACAGCGAAGGAAAAGGCGATGGGGAGCTCACGATGGACATAACTGAGCAGCGTATGAAGAGAATCACATGAAGGATATACTTGATCACCTAAAGCTAATGGTTTGTCGTTTTCTGTGGAACAAAGTGAGAATAAGGAAATAGAAGAATTGAGGTGTCCGCGATTTGGAATTCGAGAGTCTAAGGCTGTGTGGTTATGTTCCTCAAAGGTCCCAGGTATATCATCCATTACCATTCTCGAATCGAATTGAACATCCGCGTGATACTCTTCTGAAAACTGGCCGTATAGTTGGTTACTCATGTAAGACAGCGGCATAAATTGGGCGGTGAACAGATTGGCCCGCCCTTCAGCCATACATATTACTAAGGCTTACATAGGTAGTCACATCGACCTGAGATGAGGGGTAAAGTAACCTTCTGAACCCTCATTCTCCTTCATCAGCCTTATTCACTGCAATCATTCATCCAAAATGCAATTAAGCAAGCTTCTAATCATTATCACTGGACTAATTCACAGTACTGTTTCCGCCTCAGAGTACTCAGGATGTCCTAACATCTCTCCCGGACCAGCTACCGTCTCCCAGTTAGCGGATATACTCCCCATATCGCCGTTCACAGATCCAATTGCTACAGAATCTATACGTAACACCTTGACTCTCTACGCTTTTGCAGTAGATGGCCGCAATGTGAGCAGAATGTGTTTCTTGCAATGGACAATCTTTTGTGTTGCACTACACATTACTTCTATGCTTTCTTTTACATCATCATCTAAATTTCCAACCCCGCTCGGATTTCTCCATTCCCTATCCCCTTCTCATGATAGCAAACTACTAATATCCCACCCACCCAGTGGCCCGCATTCTCACGAATCTTCGCCCCAAACGTCCGAGCAAACTACTCGGAACCCCTCGGTATCACCTATGGACTCGCAAACATCACCAATAGCATCTCGGCAGCCGTTGCGATCTTTGCCGGAACGCATCATAGATACGGTACGCAATACATCGCCATTTGCTCGCCGACAAGCGCTATCTCGGTGACTTATCTTATGGCCAGCCACTTTTTCTTGCTGGATATCGCGCCGGTGGTGGAGGATGATACTCATACATTGTTTGCTACTAGCAGGTATGAAGATACTTAGGCCAAGTTGGCGAATGGGACTTGGAAGATTATTAACAGGAATTTTGTATTTATGGTAGGTTATTTTGATAGTTGTGTTTGTTTTTGTAGGAGGATGGTGGTGCTAATGCTTGGTTTAGGGTCCTTTGATTTTGGGTAAGGCGTGAAAATACAACGCAAATATTGATAGATTCGGTGACATGAGAAAGGCAAGCTCTTGAACTGGAAAGTTGAAGATCGGCTGTAACCTGAGGACAACAATTTCGGTGATACACTCTCGCACTGTCTTTGTAAGAGCACTGTAGTTGCAGTAACTTTCTAGACCTCCAGATCGGACTTTTTTTTGAGAATTTGATATGTCTATGAATGAAAAATATATGGAAATCCCGAAAACCTAGGTCTAATAGTGTCATCAACGAGACAGAAGAAGATATCGTCGATAGTCCAAGAATTCTGAATTCTCTTATTGTTCAAGAGCATCAAAGTGACATGCTCCTCATCAAAATCATACACCATATCAGCCACGAACAATTTCTTTTTCAATTTGGTGATAACTTGGTGGAAGTTCTTTCCTACCCAAGGAAGGATTTCCAGACTTGATAGTCAATTTGGAAACGAATACGCAACACTTATTGCATTCTCTATATTTTCCTTATTTAATTGTGTCGATATTCAACACAGATCTTGAGCATGAAAGCAACGGAACAACGCGTTTACAACTTTAGTCTAAAAGTGTTCAGTCATCACTATCATTCAACTTGTTACTTTTACTTGTATTGAACAAGATATTCTGATCCAGAAATGCTATATGCTCGACTCAACAGACTAAACGTTTCTTCCCCCGGGCTCTTGGGGATAATATCAGCATCCGTCTGTAAGCTATAAGAAACAGAAATCACTAGCGTGTCTTCTATACCTTGTATAGAATAATTGAGTATCTTTCCAATTATTCGCCAAGATGCTCGGTACTGTATATACTGTATAGTAGTACTCGATTTATAAATTCATGATCGATTTGATCTACCTACACTCGAGTAGCAAACACTACGCGGACCATGTGATGATTCCATAATTAGTTATACCGCATGTAGGAGAAAGATTATACAGGAAAAATATATATACTATGTATTGTATATACGAGAGAACAAACCAGGAACGACAAGCCTCATCTCATCTCAACCCAAAACATCACACTGGTACACCACCCGAAGAAACACCCCCCACAAACTCAAAATCCTCCAAAAAGTCAACGCCTGCGCCCAGCCCCCTTCTCCCTCCCTCTCCCTCGTCAACACCCCCAACGCTCTCCTCGCCTCTTCCTCCCCCACCTTATTCTGCACCGTAACATGCGGCTTCCACATCCCCTTCCACCCCCTCACCAATTCCTCCCGTAAATCACGTAATTTACCCGAAGCAATATTGAGCGCAATGCCTTTTCTACCTAACAGGCAAGGGGCTTGGAACGTGATAAGGAAATACGGGTTCGCGTTCGACATCGACGAGGGTGCGGAGGAGAGAGGTGTAGAGGGAATCATGCGTAGAGGACAGGGCGTGGAAAAGTGTGAGGTGTGCGGTGAGCTGGTTGCGGCATTGGGGGAAGAAGCGGGTGCGGAGGGTGGTGAGGAGTTTTTCGGTGGTGGAGTCGAGGCGGAGGGTGAGGATTAGTGGTTGGGTCATTTTGGGGTTGGTGGTTGGGTGGTTTGGATGGGATGGGATGGGATGTGATGGAATGTGATGGGAGGATTGGTTGTTTATTTCAGATGGATAGACGACGTCGACGTGCTATGATATGGTTCTTACGGATCATGAGGTCATAAAAGTAAAAATGGAAGCTATAATAGTTCCCGCTGGTAGCGCGAAGTTACATAATGGTAAGATCTTACCATGAGGGATTGTCAAAAGGATCATGTACTATCTTACTCTAAGAAAATAAACTAATGTCAACAGCCCTAATTATAATACTTCGCAAACATGATGAATAAGTCCATCCCTACCCGCTCTTACTCTCGCCCCTCCTCTTCAACACCCTCCCCCTAAAGTTCTTCTGCTTCACAAACCATCTATTCTCACAAACCAACCCACCATTCCTCTCCACATCCTCATCCAACTCAAAATCAAACCTCCTCACCAACTGAGGTATCAACTTACCAATCTCCAACAAACTGATATTCTTCCCAATACAAGTTCTCGAGCCCATGCCGAAAGAAAAGAAATACTTTTCAACTTCTCCACTTCGACCTTGTTCTTCAATTTCGAGCCATCGTTCTGGTCTCCATGTATCTGCATCGAGACCGAAAACCGATGTGTTTTGATGAGCTACATATGCATTGATGCCAACTGTCGAGCCACCGGGTATGAATTGATTTGCGATGGTAGTGCCTTCAGCGGGCACAATGCGTTGCAATCCCAAGCCTACAGCTGGATGAACTCTAAGTCCTTCCTTGATGACTGCTTGCAAATATGGTAATCCTTGAGCTTCCTTGAAAGTAACAGGATCTGAGATTCTTCCCTCCTTTGCCGCGGTTTCGATTTCCTCTCGGAGTCTTTGGTAAGTCTTTGGATATTTCAACAGATGATACAATACACTCGAAAGCGTGATAACCGTCGTATCACTTCCAGCACCGATATTCGACTGACAGGCACTAAATAAATCACCTCTCGTAACCTTTTCCGGATCCTTTTCCGACGCCATCAGAATCCTCGTCATAATATCTGGTGTACCTTCTTTTTCCTTCTCCCCACTTCTTGGATCCTTCAATAGTTTAATTTTTGCTTCAATCCTATTCTCGGTATACTTGGCGACATATGCATGCCCGCCGGTACTAGGCAACATAGGATACAACCACCGGTGAGTCCAACTCCAAATTCCCACGAAAGTAGAATACCATCCTCTGGCGTCAATTGCCTCAAACACACCATCCTTATCTTCTCCCATATCCAAAAAGCCAAAACGTTGCCCGAATGTTATTTCTCCAATAACATCAAATGCATAACACTGTAACCAATGCTGCATATCTACGATCCTTCCCGAACCAGCCAATTCCCCAAAGCGTCTTGATAGTAACTGAGTACAGTTATCCACGTATCCTTCATAACCCACCAACGAACTCATACTATAATAACTCGCGAATTTGCGGCGTTGTGCAGAATGACGATGGGGATTCAGATCCGAGAACATCGAAGCCTTATTTGGATCCGGAGGATTCCAAGACCAATACCAGGGAGCTTTTGGAAAGCTGCCTCCACCTGTAGAGTAAATTACCCTAGCAGAATCAACATCATCGATTGAGTATTCATGAGGTGCGATGCGGACGATGGGCCCGTAGCGAGAGTGTAATTGTTGGTTTGTGCGTTCGAAAGACCCTTTGTATATCTCCCAGCAATACCAGGCTCGGGTGAAGCGAGCCAATAAAGGACCTGGAATATGACGGAGAGGGTCGGTGAGGGCGAGAAACAGGGTGCTGAGGATATAAATGGATGGTGGGATGGTGATGAGTACCCAGATTGGAAGGGAGAGAATTAATTGGATCATTTTGTTTTTCTATCCATAAATTGGCCAAAACGTCGATAAAGTAAACAATGGAAAATGAACAGATTAAATGGGAATGATAAAATAGATATCCTCCTACCTGGAAATAAATAATGTTTTCGAGTTCCACTAACACATTTCGGACGTTTTTAAAGTCCAAATCGACGCAACGGTGCATACACGGGTAGAGAACACGGCAAATGTGGATGCGGGGGGATGTGCAAAGGACGTGGATTTAGTCCAATGCGGAGGATGCGGAGAAGCTAAGTTTTATTATTAGGTGCGCTTGCAATTGATAAGCTAGTCTAGGGACTCCTAGCTAGTGACGGATGCTTGTCGGATGTATCGGATCATGATGAAGGGGATTTCTGTGACTGGTTGACACCAACCACGAGATAGCGTAGATCCGGATCGTCATAGTAATGCGTTGCCAATATGCTATGGTATCTGCACTGTATTATAAATGAGAGAACATACCCAATACAATGTTAAACTCAACTTTGTAGCGTCACGGTCATAATTATTGATTGTTTCAAAGGATTCTACCAGTTGATCGTTTGAAGGTCGATTTCAAATATTGAAACCGAGCCTCGGTTAATCGATGATGGCCATTCCAGAAGAAGAAAAATGCTCTAATTGTTTGAATCTGGTTAGGACGATTGAGAGCTGAATTCGGTTGATAGATTCGATGGGATGAGCGGAAATCCCAAGGAATGAAAACGGGCATCAAACCTATTTAACACAAAACAAAACCTCAATCCCAATGGTTATAAGATTCAAAGATCCCTCATACCGATAAAAGTACTTCCGCTCAGGGCCTCATTCCCCCTGCCAAAACTCTTTTTCTGATACCTCGCCATCCACTCACTGTCCTGTCTTCTCTGGGCTCTCAATCTATCATTTTCATGCAATTCGTCAATTCCTCGGCGGCCTACCGGCTTCTCGAAACTGTAGAGCGGTTCGAGGGTTACGTGTTTCTGCAGGAGTATATAGCGTTTTATCCACCATCTATTTGGTTGTTCAGCTGTGTGTACTATTCATTGATGAATTAGGTGTAAGATAAAAATAACTGAAAACATACGGTAGAGCTTTAGGTTAATAATGCATATGTGTACGTGTGGGAACGGCAAACACAAAATTCAACTCTTCGAGTGTCCGTTGCGTGGTCTCTAGGACGAAAAGAAATATCATGCATAGCGAGATGATATTGAGGCCGGCATAGAAACCAAAGGTCCCCTGTGAGAGATCAGCAATCCAATTGTAGAAAGAAAGGGTTGTGGACCTACAGTAGCAGTGAAAACCTCAAGCATCCTGGGCAAAGTGATACCCAAGACAGCCGCCCAGAAAAGATTTGTAGCAACCGCTCACCCTATTCCAACTTCCAGATGTGATAGGGGAAACACCTCAGCAGAATATGTGAATGGAACGGGCCCTTCACCTGGGCTATAAAAAGCACCATAAAATATATAAACAGTGCCATAAGGCCCAGATGCGCTCGGCTCGTTTCCGGTATTAACGAACAAAGTGCCACGGCGAGCATACTCCAAGCCATGTTCGGAAACAGCCTGATATATTAGATGCAGGATCCTCTGAACAATCGCCAAAATAATTTTCTAGAAGTTGAGGCTGTTGTGTCACTAGACTCAAGACCAATTATCTAAAAGGCAGTACGTAGGGCGGATGAACAATCAACTAGTAAGACCCCCAATGAAGACCTAGGGAGACAAGCCCATGCTCTATCGGTGAGAAAATAAATCTTTAACAGAGAAGGTCTTCATTTCGGCTTGTTGTTTGACGCTGAAACTTCTCCAAGGCGACTTACCGGTAGTGATCATATGCTGTGACTCTTGAAAGGCAACAGGACAAATACTTTTTCTCCATCGCGGGGCCCCGCCAAGTATGTGATGCGTCTGGGCTGTGTGAAGCCACAATCGGTGACATGGTGACATGGTGTAACTGAACCACGAGACTCGTAATACATTTTCGGCTTTCTTAAGCATCAAATTCGAGCCTCTGTACGCACAGCCTTGCGAATGTGCAAGATGAAATCGTTAAGTTCCAAAATGAATAGTGCTGTGAGTGCGTGAAATACTTACTCTGTACATCCTTGGTATGATATGATCATCCCGTTTTACATTCACACCTTTCTTCAACCACGGCGGCTGCACATTTAGATTATCGAGATTCTTTTCAGATTCTAGCATCCAGCATCTGGCATTCGGCGTAGGTAGCTTTGCAGCACTGTTCTGATATCAGAGTTTCTATCTCGGATGACTAGCTTCAACTTGACTTCAAGTCCAATTCACATCCGATATTCGATACTCGCATAACCACTTGTCCATATATGAGTAAAAACATTGCCTATGAAGCTCGCGATCGAAACACAAGATTATCAGAGGTTGACCTTACATAAGCATAGCGTAATCATGTGATTGGAGATAAGATAAGCTTGGTATGTGATAAAGACTAACTTCAATATAACGAGTATTTATTTATTATATTTATTTATTACTCGTATATATCAAGCTTGAGCTTCCATTTGATTTTCTAGGTAACCATCACGTCGACCCACACACCAAGCTTTAGACTTCTTGATGAGTAATGTTATGTGTCCCGGTAGGAATATATCATTGCCATTATGGCACCTTCAGCGAAGAGACGGAAGCGCAATGTCGTTGAATCCTCTCCTCGTACCTCTGAGAACGAGGATGATCAATCATCTCAAGTGAATAAATTCAAAACTCGATTGAGCAGTTTGGCACACTCTCCGCCACCAAAATCGAGCTCTTCTGATCCAGTCTCAAGGCCTATGTCACAATCTAGCAGCTCTGCAAGATCTTCTTCTCTTATAAGACCTCCATCCAAATCGGCCAATCATCCTCATAATGCTGCACCGGTCTACCTGCCAAACCATCGCAAGAATTCCAATACAAAGAGTCCCAGTACGAGTCCAGAGAAGTCGAGACGCAAAGGGCAAGTCGAAGAGAAGCGGAAAAATGCAGATATCCATACATTCTTTACAAAGCAAGCACAGAGGCAGCAAGCTGAAGGGGAGACGATACCCAAACAAAGGCTTAAGGTTTTCAATTCGAAAGATATTCAGCAAGAGATTGATTTAACAGAGGATATAATATCGGACGATGATGATTTCGAAAAAAGTCGAGCACAAACTGTTAGCATGGTTGGGCAAGCCACCAAACGGGGGGTTGGAAAGAATGTATTCACAAATTCAGGTACCAATACGCCCAGCGCTAGCCAAAGATTTCTGAGACCGACTCAGGCTCCTTTAGTAAAGCCTCTAGTCGAGGAGGATATGCGACCTTGGGCTGAACGCTTTGGACCAAACAATCTGGAGGAACTTGGAGTTCACAAGAAGAAAGTGACAGATGTTCGAACTTGGCTTGATAATGTTATAGCAGGACAAATGAGGCAACGATTATTGATTTTGAAGGGGGCTGCTGGAACAGGGAAGACAACAACAGTACAACTACTGGCGAAAGATATGGGGTGTGATGTGCTAGAATGGAGGAATCCTGTTGGATCAGTCGCTTCCTCGGACGGTTTCCAATCAATGGCTGCGCAATTTGAGGAGTTCATGGGTAGGGGTGGAAAATTTGGTCAACTCAATTTGTTTTCCGATCATGGAGATGTTCCTGCAAAATTAGAAGACAAACCATTGGGTCGAAGGAAACAGATCATACTAGTCGAGGAATTCCCAAACACTTTCACTCGTTCTTCGAGCACCTTACTGTCCTTTCGGTCTGCGATAATTCAATACCTTGCGTCTAATACCCCTTCTCTTGCAATGCCATACAATCCTAAAGCTAAGAATGATCCCATCACTCCTGTGGTTATAATTGTATCCGAGGCGTTACTTACCACCACCTCGGCTTCTGCGGACAGTTTCACTGCCCATCGTCTTCTTGGGCCAGAGATTCTCCAACATCCGGGAGTAGGAGTCATAGAATTTAATGCCATTGCGCCTACCATATTAGCAAAGGCACTCGAGATAGTAGTCCAAAAGGAGTCAAGGAAGTCAGGGAGGAGAAAAACACCAGGACCTCAGGTGTTGAAAAAACTTGGTGAGGTCGGCGATATCAGGAGTGCGATTGGATCCCTAGAGTTTATGTGTTTGAGAGGTGATATTGATGACTGGGGAGGCAAAGTTGTTTTTGGTAAAGCCAAGAAAACAAGTAAAGATACATCATTGACGAAAATGGAAGAGGAATCTTTGGAACTAATCACTCGTCGCGAAGCTAGCTTGGGGATCTTCCATGCGGTCGGCAAAGTCGTTCACAACAAGCGCGAAGGAAAAGTAGAAAATGATGTGGAATCCTTGCCACACTTTATATCTTACCACTCCCGTCCCAAGAAATCCGAAGTAAACATAAACGAGCTCATCGACGAGACTGGCACCGACACTCCAACATTCATTGCCTCCCTCCATGAAAATTACATCCTCTCATGTGAAGCTCCAGCCTCCTCTTTCGAATTCTCATCTCTCGACCACGTCAATGGCTGCATCGACGCCCTCTCCGATAGTGATCTCCTCTGTCCCTCCTGGGATGGTTCTTTACAGTCCTCGGGCTTTGGTGGCGGCGTAACGGGAACAGGGGGTGATATCCTTCGCCAAGACGAAATGTCCTTTCAAATCTCCGTGCGCGGCATTCTATTCTCCCTCCCTCACCCCGTATCTCGCAAAGCTCCCGCAGCAGCCGGTTTCAGAACAGGTAAGGCAGCAGATGCGTTCAAAATGTTTTATCCCACCAGTCTCAAACTCTGGCGCATGAAAGAGGAAATCGAAAGTACGCTCGATCTCTGGGTTGCACGTTTGATCAAGGGAGAAATCGACCTCACACATGCAAATACCACAAGTATCACATCTGGCGCTGCGGCATTTGCTCGTCCAAAACCTGGCACGGTGGAAAGTTGGAAATCTAAAAACGCCGCTCCTGCTCTCTCACAATCGAAGACCACGCCCAAAGCTCAAAAAGAAGACGCCCCGCCCCTCCTCACCCTCGGTTCTTCCGCGCGCACCGAAATGCTCCTCGATCGTCTCCCCTACATGGTACAAATCTCCAAATCCAAATCTAAATCCCGCACTGCACCCACCCCCACCCCCTTCTCCTCCTCCTCCTCCTCCTCCTCCTCCTCCTTCTCATCATCATCAAACCTCAACCCCCTCCTCAAATCCCTCGAAAAAATAACTACATTCACGGGCATCGGTCCCCAACAAACCACAGAAGAAACTCCCAACGAAGAAGACGAGTCCAATTCCGTTTCAAATGAACCGAATGCTGGAAACTGGGCTACGGATAAACCGGATGATGTGAGTGCATCGAGGAAGAAAATGAGAGGAGGTATGGGTGTGGTGGTTATGAAAAAAGGGATGCGTGGTGAGAGAGGCGTGCCTGTGCAACAGCAGGAAGAAAAGTTTGTTTTGAGCGATGATGATATTGAGGATGATTAGAGATTGGAATTAGGATTGGGATTGGGATTGGGATTGCAGTTTTCATATGGTCTGGTTGAGGTGTTGATGAATGCAGGAGATGTAATCTTACAACCTGGAATGAAATGATTGGCGACGTTTACTTTGTAGTTAATTAAGATCAGGTTTCGCTGTATCTTTCTAGTTTCACAAATTCATGTTCTACACGACACCAAGCTATATATTTCTTGGCACCCAGTATTCATCAAATCATTACTTTACAAAAATGTATTGACCAAAGGCTTTTATATTGACTAACGAGTGACTATATAACAAAGCTCTAGACGTTTCTTTAGTTGTTGAGTACAAGCAGAAAGAGCACAATGAAGTATATGAGTATGATCAAACCTCTCCACCACATTAATTTCTGCCACGCCGGCAGAATTCGATTTGAGAAAGGAAAAGGGAAAGAAAGTACATCTGATCTGAAAACAAACACTAAGGCGGAGTAAAGCCCTCCACACAATGGATGATGCAAAAGTCGATTACAAGATCAGATTTTGGCGACAAAAGCCTCGAAGATATATCACCCCTCGCATAACGTAATGCAAAAGTAGTAACTATGATCTGTCCAAAGCACTGAAAATAATCTTCAGCTTAGGATGACTTGTTATGGTAGAATAACTTTTCGAAGATAATGTTGATTAAACAGAATGGACATATCGTAATTCAATGAAGAGGAGACCCAAATAAGGTAAAAAGGGTACACGATACAAGCTTAAACTTGTGTCTCCAGGACGTTGAAGAACCAATGGGAAGAAGTCCATAGATAGAAGAGACTGAAAGCCGGAAAACAAAAACCCGGAGGATATGTTGTATTGTTATCTTGGTTGCATAAAATCATGTCTTTGTAAAGATCGATCGTAATGAGACCCAGAAAACAAAAGGCAATATGACGAAGCAGAAGAAGCAAATTGTCAGTGGAAAGAAGATTAACGGTAGGCACCACCGTATCGAACATTGGATGGTGGCATACGTGGAGGTGGAGCGCTGCTAATCGTGGGACCAGCACCGGGACCTGGACGAGTCTGAAGGGCAGGGTTGGTGCAGAGCATGCCGACTCGAGAGCCGAATTTGGAACCACGAAGGGAAACCATGTGCTTGCGGATGTGAGAAGCGACAATTTCCCGATGTTGTGGGTTTGAGTGTTGCAAGATATACTGGATCAAATAATTGCCATATTGATCGCTGGCGATATCAATCAAGGGAATGCGAGGACGATCAAGGCGACCTTCACAGACACGATCAAGGTAACGACCGAGAAAGTCAACTCCGCCAATCTTGAGACACTTTTCAACAACCTTAGAAGCGAACTGATCCATACTATATTCCGAAGCATAGCGAATAACATGGTCAATAGCTCGGCTACGATCAGCTGGTGCTCCATGCTCACAGATATGTTGAATGCACCAATTGCCAAATTGTCCATGAGCGACGATGTCAATGCTAGCAAGAACTTCCTCGATGCAAGGGCGCTATAAGAAAGTTAGACTAGCCCGATATAAAATGAACATATCAACATACCTTGTCTTCCTCAAGACAGTTCTCGAAGATGTTCTGAACAACCAAACTACCAGTCTCACCAAGAGCAACCTCGTGCCACATACCACGAAGGGCTTCATTGACGTACTTCATGATCTGAGGAGGAGACTCGGTCCAGCGAAGCTCAAACAACTTCTGCCAAACATGACAAGCATATCGATGAATGACGGTCTCAGGGATCCGACGGAGGAGCTCGTGAACCATAATAGCCTTGTAGTCCTCTGGTACTGAATCAAAAGCCTTCTGGACGACATGACAACCGAAAGCATCCATGGAGAGATTGAGGGTATTACCACGGATAGCCTCCGCAATCTTGATAACTTGCTCCGGAGTGCCATGCTCAAAGCATCGTTGCACCAAAAAATTACCAAATCGGTTGACCATCAGAGGATAGGCCTGGGCAACAATAGCCTCAACAATATCGTACTTCTGCTCGGTTGTACCAACCTTGAGCTTTTGTTGCAAGAAGATTGAAGCCTGCTGATCGTTGTTGCAGACAATTTTGTCAACAATGTACTTCCAATTGCAATTGACGGTTCGGTCCAGAAGACGACGGTAGTTCAACGGCTCAGTGGTTGGCAGATAGGTTTGATGACCTTCATTAGCAACCGACTGGACAAAGGTTAGTGGATGTTGCTCAATCGAATAATGGACTCTTTGATACTTACTTCAGCCTTCCATGTTCCGCTGGACGAAGTGAACTCCGGTGCATGTGGTGAAAGAGGTGTGCCAATTGGCTGAGGTTGATAACCTGAGTACATTCCACTTCCCACATTCATACCCATGTTCATCTGACTACCGAGTGGAGTAGGAACTCCACCCATAGATCCATAAGAGCTTGAGGAAGGTGTGAAACCATCGAAGGAGCTTGAGCTGCTTGAGTAAGGAATAGAACCCAGATTACGATTGTTAAATCGACTGCCGTTGTTACGACGGACTCCACCACCTGGCATGTTCATGTCGTGCTCATATCTTTCGCCGCGAAATGAGTTTGGAGGCGGCCCGCCAAAGGACGTGTTCGACTCAACAAAAGGCTGGCTGCAACCACCACGGC
The DNA here is from genome assembly GCA_000503235.1 of Sclerotinia borealis F-4128. NCBI lineage: Eukaryota > Fungi > Ascomycota > Leotiomycetes > Helotiales > Sclerotiniaceae > Sclerotinia > Sclerotinia borealis. The sequence continues at coordinate 20,591 of KI628680.1, read as the reverse complement.
CCATCCACTGTCCAGTAGTATGTGGATCGGAAGGCTGAAAGGAAGGCATTGGTGGGGCATTTGGGAAATTTGGTTTGTTATTGCCCCAAATAGCCCGAGTACGATTGTAGCCACTGGCGGAAAGAGCATCGCTGTGATCTGAGTGTGCATCTTCCTGAGTAGCCCAAGAGCTTTCACGAGCCACCTGAGGACGGAAGTGATTTGGAGGGATGCCGGCGGCGTTGTCTAAAACATTTCCGAGAGGGAAGTCAGCTTCGGAAACGCTGCCAATAGCTTGATCAATTGTGTGCTTTGTAATGCGGTTTTGTGCAAGTTCTTGATCCATGCGTGCAATTCTGCCCTTTGCAGCCTCTAGCTCAATCTTAAGACGAAGAACCTCTTCAGCACTAGGTTGATTGTCACCGTCACCACGACTGTGAGGACGAGTAGTGGGAGCAGTTGTAGCCGTGCCCGAGTCAAAAGTCTCGGTGGCAGGTGTAATTGGGACTGAAGTAGGAGCAGAATTGTAGTCGATGGTACGCGAAATGCCAGAGCCATAATCATCTGAATTTCTCAAAGCCTCGTGTTGTCGATTAAGAACTGCTTGTTGCTCGGAAAGCTTGGCCAATAGTTTATCGACGGGATTGGGCATGTTATCGAAAGAAGATGATGGACACGAGGTAGCCGCAGTAGCTGGGGCGATGTAAGTGTCATGGCTTAACTTCATCTTCTGTATCCATTAGTGGGTGCTTAAGCAATGATGGAATGAGGTCATTACCTTAGGAGCAGCTTGATTTCCCAATTTGTTGGTAGAAAGAGCTGTGGCGGCCTTTTTGAGAGTATTAGCAGTGTCCTGGATGAATATTGGTCAGTAAGATATACAAATAAGTTTGAAATGAGATTGCATAGATGGTGTTTGATTGTAAGATAAGCTGCAAAAGTTCTGCCAGTATGCTCACTCCAAAAGAAATGGCAGCGTGTGATAAGTAGAGAAATTCGTTGGACGGTGGGTTGAAAAGGCAAAGAGTGACAATAAGTATGAATAGAATTGCAGTAATAAATCATTGGAGCAAGGACAAACTCACCATTCTTGCACTCATCTTATCAACGACATCGTCGACAACAAGTCCAGAATTCTCATGGCAGCGATCCATTGTACGACGAAGAGTTGGTGATCCATTGGAAGCAACTGAGGAAGCCATATTGCTTGGTGGGTTATCTTAATGAAAGACTGGTCGAAGGAAGGGAATCGTCTGAAGCAGATTGTGCTGGATAGATCGGAAATGGTTGTTGAATGGCTCACTCGTAGATGAGTTGAAAGTAGATGAACAGAAAAGAAGTTATTGAAGATCAAGAAAACATATAAGAGTCGTAGCTCTAAGAGATTTAGATAGAGAAGTAACGTCTATCCTTTCCAGTTGCTCTATCCTCTTTTCAAATGGCAGGCAAAAAAGAAAAATGAAAGTCTGAATTTTGTAAATTTTGGCTTGAAGAAAGAATGAACTTCAGGTCATTGATGATGAAAAAAAGGTTGAAGGTGATTTTTGGTATGGTCGCGGTAAGCTTTATATTCACTTATATTCACTCCAGGTCAATTTTACGCTGTCTTGTCTCGCATATCTCAATACCTAATACCTGGGTAAAATCTTTGAGTGGTTATATGAATAGTATTTTCAATCAGGCAGATATCTGACTAGAGTCATAAGAATGAACAGGATGAAAGAATTGCGAAATGAAAAGGGGGAAAGATAAAATCAATTACTGCAAGAGAAGACAAATTAGAAAAGGTCGGTGAGTGCGAGGTTTCAACAGCATCGCTCTTACCTCTTCTCCTACTCGTTATTGCCACCTGAATTCTCGAAAATGATAACTTATCTGTAAGGATCTCAATTACTTCCAAGGTTTCAATTCCTTAAGTGTAAATCAGCTTTCGGACCGAAATACCGGATTCGGGGTTTCTTCTCAGGAGTCCACCTTCTCTTGACATCTAGGTGATCAAGGAAACAGCAACTTATACATCTATCATGCCAAGTAGTGAAGAGATTGAACACTCGACAGGCAGGATCCTTTACTGTATACTTCCGTGCTACAATACCAAGGAACTCTTTGTAGCTCCAAAGCCTTCGACCATAAGATGTAGAGAAATGTCTTGAATCGAAATAGGCATGCCTCTAACAGTCCATTACCACGAATGAAGTCACTTCCCTCCAAAGCTGTACTACTAGCAGCATTGGGCTCTTGAGACGAACTTCTAATACTTTCAGCATGGAAGCAATATGTGCAGCTTTGTAATAAACTTTCTCATTTGACTGAGGTTCTGCACTTTGCGTTCCAGATTCCGGCAATAGTTCAGACAGCCTTCCATAATATTCCCCCCCAAAGCTGATCCTAAACGGCCAATAATGCTACCGTTGTACAGAATACTGCACATAGTATCTTTTCGATATAGAGCCATCCCCAGTCTACTTCTTCTTTCCCTTGAACTTCTTGGATTCTGGACCAATCTATCAGTAAATGCCCGCACGATTGCATCATACCACAACCACATACCTTCCGCAGTTCTCTTCTTTTTCGGTGCTCCCTTTCCTCTAGCTTTCAGACTATGTTACTGTCAGCACATGTTCCTCATACATGTATTGAATATTCATACATAGTAAGATGTTCAAATCTATCTTCCTCGTAATCATCGTAGGTCTCGACATCGTATTCATCATATGTCTTCTGCAGATCCTTGATTGTCGCCATCTTCCGTGGGTAGTACGCAGCCAGCGCTGGTCCCTTCAATCTTGATCGAAGAACCTTGTTTCCTGTTCGAAGTCCGTCGGGGTTGAATGTGGTTGAGAAGATCCGGCATTGGACCTGTAGAAATGCGGTTAGCCCATATCTTTGCGCTTGGGGGTATGCCAAGTTACTACCTTCAACAAATCCAGCAGTCTCGACTTCGCGACCGACATGTTTGGCAATATGGGCTTCAATCTGTTTCTCACATCGGGTCGTCCATGAATTCTGGCGGCATTTAGGGCCGTCTTTAATCCGGGTATCGGTACATCACGTGCCTGTGTACAAATGTATATTATGCTGGATGGACATTCATAATCCGAAAACAATTTGAGAATTGATCAGTGAAATTGTCAATTCAGCAAAGTGCAACTATAGCCGTCAGAAATGTCGTCCAAACGTCCATTTCCCTTCGAAAATGAATCCGAAAAGGAGCACAAGAAAAGAAATGTAAGTCATTTGCGCGTTTACATACACAAGACTAACAGATCTTGCAGCTGAACTCTTCATCACATGAGAAAATCTCCAAATTATTGATTGCATTAGAAGAGCTTCTTCATGAGAGTGGAGTGGGCGAAGTTGAAGCTGTGATAGGCAAGACGGCATTCTCAGGAGCCATTGAGCTTCGGAATATATTACGAAACCAAGACCAGCCAAAGCTAAACGATCATAACCCTACGATTGAAAGTTCATCTCAGGAATCTGACATTCGAAACGTAGGCAAAACAATATCGACTTTGCAGCTCACGCCATGGACTTCATCTTCGATTCCGTCTGAACTTCCATCCCTCCCTACAGTGTCTGATCCTACCCTTGAGGTGGCAGCATTCACTCACCATGGCTATGGTTCTGGTAAGGTTTATGATTTGAGCTACGAGCGCCTGGAATGGGTAGGAGATGCTTATCTCTACACTGCTTCCACACTTCTCATCTCACAGACCTTTCCTGCTTTACTACCTGGAAAGTGCTCTCAGCTTCGCGAAAGACTTATCAAAAACGTTACTTTAGCGGATTATGCACGAAAATATGGGTTCGAAAAGCGCGCCAGACTACCAGAATCACTTTTAGCTGGAGCTAGATATACCTCAAAAGACCAGGACAATATCAAAATTATGGGAGATATCTTTGAGTCATATGTCGCGGCTGTAATACTCTCAGATCCGGTAAACGGGGTAGCACGTGCATCGGAATGGTTGAAGAGTCTGTGGGCTATGACATTGTCGAAAGAGATCAAAGAAGAAGAGCGCAATGAGAAGAAAATGGATAGTCCGTTGTGGAGGCTAAGAGGAGCAGTTGATTGTGTTGAAGCACATCATATTACTGAAGTCGAATTCAATCCCAAAGAGAAATTGCAGAAAGTGCTAGGCTCTAAAATCAGCAAATTGTTGTACAAAGATATCGGAGCACCACGGAAGGACAAGAATACCAAACTTCCAGTCTTTTCAATCGGGGTTTTCCTTACCGGATGGGGTGAAGACGACAAGCAAATTGGGTTCGGAAGTGCAAATGGCAAGAAAGAGGCTGGCTGGAAAGCAGCGGATATGGCATTGAAGAACAAAAAGATGATGTCTATGTATATGGAGAAAAAGAAAATATATGATGCACAACAGGAAAGGGAAAGGATAGCACTGGAGAAACAAGAAGAAAGCCATCAATAAAGCACGACTAGGGATGGAGAGAATGGCACATGGCTAACGCGTGGACATTTAAGGGCTCCCATAGTTGGAGGATCAATTGGGATGTAACATTGGATATGGTATTTTGGCCGTGACATTTGCTCGGGAGTTACTCGTTGGCTTGGAAAATATACCCAAGAAATAGGTCTCCACACAGAACACGAAATAATCGATGTATTTACTTTAGCACAAGCAAGCGACCTGTGTGAAAAGAGTTCATGGGGTGTTCAAATACATCATACATATTTCCAAAGATCCATATGTAACTACCCAACTAAACCGTGTTACCATCCTACTGGTTCTTACAAATGCCTTTAAACATCGGTGTGGATCATCAACGTAAAAACCTGCATGAAGCCTCACAAATACTTGTCAATGGATACTATTTCATGTCTCATCTTTCCGTCTTTCAGGAACAGCACTGCACTCCCCAATCTTTCTAGTCCAAAGAAATCTCTCACAACATATATAAAAGTTCCCAGTCAGGGGTTCATTGCATCTCGGGGTTCTTAGCGCGTCTTTCCGGTGTACCCGCCAATCCATCCCCCCCTGCATCCCCTTCATTTTTCGAACCTCGGTTTAACCTCATTACAGGTACAAACGCGAAATATGCGCATGATAATCATTTACCATTAGCATTTCTCTTCATTACAGATTTCTCACTATAATATTTTTAATAACATATCTTTAATTCTTGAAATTCTTGCTTTAAAAACCGTGAAGATTAAATTTCCGAACGAGAATAGCGGTCATAGAAAAGAATCTCAAGTTGGACAATCCACATTGGATAGATGAGAGAGGAAGGAAAGCACTTGAGATAAGATGGCGGATTCTGTGGGTAAGTGCGCTGTTGATTCACGATGCATATTGCACATATCCTACTCTACTCGAGTACCATGTTCTGTCCAACAAAACTTTAGCAAATCTCAATTGTACCATACTGACCCTATCCAAAATGCCAGACCGAGTATTCGTCCACGCACTCAACACAGTAAAGAAGATACCCAAAACCGGGGCATCGCGCCCGCCGCCCGCAGACCGACTACGCCTCTATGGATTATACAAGCAGGCTATGGAGGGTGATGTAGATGGGGTTATGATGCGGCCGAGTACGGGGGGTGGGGAGGACGGTGGTGAAGTGGGATTGCAGGGAGAAGAGTTAAGAAGGGAGAGGGACAAATGGGATGCGTGGGATGCGCAGCGGGGGGTTAGCAGAACGGAGGCAAAGAGGAGGTATATTGAAGCGTTGATTGATACTATGCATAAGTATGCTAGTACTACTGCGTAAGTTATGGATCTCTCGGTTCTGGAGCGCGGTCTGCGGGGATGAGAACTAAGCTGACCTCAAATGTGGCACTGCAGAGATGCGAGAGAATTGGTTGCCGAATTGGAATTTGTCTGGGACCAAATCAAAAACAATAGTCCATCGTCTACAGTTTCTTCACCAGGCCACGAGGTGCCATCATACACAACCCAACCGAGACGGTTCCAACAACCGGTGTCGGGAACCCAGGGCGCAATGAGGGTATTGAGTCCAATGAGCCAGGATGATGAGGCCGAGAGGGAGTCTGAGAAAAGGATGGGATATAATGGCGGAGATGAAGACGAATATACTGATGGCAAAAATAATAAGACGAAATGGAGGAAAAATGTGGAACAGGCGCTGGTTAAAATGACAGCCGAGATGGCAGCATTGAGAGAGCAGATTGCTACGGGAAGAGAATATCAGGGCAAGAAGTCAAGGTCTCCAAGAAAATGGCTAGCTTGGTTTATATGGATTGCTATAAAACATCTACTAGTAGATCTGGCACTACTGGGCCTCGTCTTATTATGGATGAGACGAAAGAAAGATAGGAGAGTGGAGGATTTAGCAAGACAGGCATTTAGGATCGGAAGAGAGTATGTGAGGAAAGTCTTACCTTCTCGGTGACAATACTACGATCATCGAAAGAAATACGAATCGTTGCGAGAAATAGTCACTAATACAACTGGACGTTCTACACTCATATTGGACGACGAATCATTCATATATAGGATAACAACACGGAAGATATACATACATTAGTCGACATCGCGAGAAAGAGTTAACAAAACACATGGACAACCTTAACTCGTATTGGACGAAGAACCATTCATATATAGGACAACATCACGAAAGATATACATATATTAGACGCAGTCTATTTATCAAATCTATCACCAGTCTCGACTAAGAACAGAACCCTAAGAAGCCATACCCTCAAACTGCCCCGCGCCATCAATACCAGAAAACCACTTCACCCGCTCCCCAATAAACATCTCGCCACCAGGAACATTTTTATTCGGCCACTCCGCATCATCCAAAGTTCCTGCTTTCAAAATCACCTGTCCGGGCATCGCATCGGCTAGTCGATAGAGAGTGGTGCCGCAATCGCCGCAGAAGTGCGAGGTGATTTCCTTGCCGCTGTCGGCTTTTTTGGTGAAGGTTTTGGGTTTGCCTGGGATGGTGGTGGTGGTGTTAGTGTTGGTGTTAGGATTGGGTTGGGGAAATGGGATATTTATTTGTTGGTTAGGAAGAGGAAAAGGGGTAGAGGGCATGAGGAGAGATTAGGGAAGGAAAGGGAGCAGGAAAATATACGAACCGGATTCAACTTTGAATTGCTCCTTGGGCAGGACGATATTGTTGCTATATGTAGCGCCGGTAATCTTTCGACAGTCGATACAGTGGCATAGGAGATTAGCTCCTGGTTTGCCAGTGTAGCTTATGCGGACCTGGGGGTACAGTGCTGTTAGTATGTATTGTGGGTTGTATGTAGATGTAGATGTTGGGTGGGGGTGTAATATAGTTGGATAGATGGATAGATGGAGGGAGGCTTATGGTGTTGTATTTTGTAATGTAATGTAATGTAATTTTATCATATATTCGAGTATCATATATGAGAGGAGAGTATATGAGAGGAGAGGATATGAGAGGAGAGGAGGTGAGGTGAGGTGAGGAAAAGTCAATATACATACGGTATCACAGAAACATCCTCCAGATGGCATTTTGAACGTGGTTATGATATGATATGATTTGATATGATGATAGATATTGAAGGTACTGGGCAGGTATAGTAGGCGTGAAATTTATACAATATTTTATTCGTTTTGAGATTCTGTTTAATACTCGTAGAATATATATATATGTATGTGCCCGAGTATATGTACACCACCACCTCCTCCTCCACCTAGGCTCCTCCTTTCCTTGCCCCCAATATTACGAGGAAATATATGATGATATGACATTATATCATTTGATATGGTTTGATATGATATGATATGGTATGACATCACTTGCTCGTCTGTCCGAGCGTAGATGATCTACTACCAATAGTAATCTATTCTGTTCTAGGTATTCTGTGAGCACTACTCGAGTACACTACACTATTATAATAGTCTAGTAGTTTGGGGTGGAAGTGGATGGGGTCGAGACTTGAGAATCGAGAATCGAGAATCGAGACTAATGTTAGTGGGAGTAGGGATGGAGGTGAAGGTGGAGGTGGATGGTGAAGGAGGATGGAGATGGGGATGGTGATGTATGGCATGATGGTTGTATAAGGAATACTGAGGAATACAGAGGGGGTAATATGAAGGAATTTGAGAGAGAGGGGAGGAGGATGATATGATGATATAAAGATACGAATAGGTAAATGGAGGTAGAGGTGGAATGAACAAGGACCCATAATCCCATAATCCCATAATCCCTTGAACCCGGATACCGGTACGGATACTGGGGATCTTCATGTGGAGTGAAGTGAAGATCTTGTGGAGGGGAGTGAAGATCCTGTGGAGTTTGGGTGATGTTAAATACGATTATAGTAGAGTGAGATGAAATGAAATGAAATAGAATAACGTGCTGTCCTGTCTGTCGGTAAGTCGGTGTGACTGGCCTGGTATTCGAGATCCCGACTCAACCTCTCCGTGCAAAGACGAAACGAAAGACTAGCCAGCAATAAGAGCAAATTGTCCTGAATAAAGTATTGTGATTAGATATGTTCTGTACCACGGACAGAGATCATCAATCATACAGTCTCGATCGGCTTCTATGTGTGACAAGTAGGACGTCTCCAGTGTTCTTCGGGATGGTTTTAGAGAAAAATACCGGTAACATTCGGGCCCTAGATATACATACTATTACAGTAACAGTAACAGTAACAAAATGGGAGGGGGGATGGGATGGGATGAAGTGGGAGGGAATGGGATGAAATGGAGCCGGCATTCTGGTGTGTGTCATGTGAAACACAAGACGAGTTGAAGCCCATCGTCCATAAAATATAAGGAGTGAATTTTACCTATATATTTGATTTAAATATACTGTTGTTATCAAGAGCAACAGGGATTGATACAAGGAAATTCCCCTACCCCATGTTCAACAAAGCAAAAGCGCGGTTTCCCGAAACCTTTTCAACCCCTTCTATCCTCTCACAACCAAAACAAATTGGAATACCACAAGAAATCTAAAATCCGAACACAACATTCTGTGATACCTATTTATATTTATTTGCTACCCATCTAAGACATCTATCTAGGCGAATGGTGAAGAATATTGGTGTTATAGCTCGATATTAAAAAAAAAAGGGCACTCAGACCTGGTATTACGATGGGGCAAACGGCGCGTGAAAACGAGGTAAATTTCATCTTCACGTCCACACGTGATGTCTATTGATTGATTACATTCTCAATCCTCCCATCTCCATCTTCCATCTCCATCTCCCACCTTCATATTAATTACATCTATTTCTATCAAGAATAATGACTAAAAAGTAATCAGATATCTCTCAATACCTCCCTAAACGCCTCGATCTTCATACCATACCCAGGACCCCCGACTGCCCCCCTTCCCACCGATCGCGATGCCAAAATCAAACTCCTCAAGGCCCATCACCACAAAGTTCGCGGAAATATCGTCACGGCTTTCATTCTTGAGAAAGAACAATTGCTTTCTAAGTTCAAAGATGATATCGCAAAGCACAAAAGTGGTATAGAAAGTGGTAGGAATGACAATGGTTTAAAAACTTTTAGGTCAACTGACAGAGAACTCTCGGTTTCTGTCAAGGAAGATGCGAGGGAGAAAAATGATGAAAAGGAGTTGGAAGCTCTCGGGTGGTTGAGAGGTCCGAGATGGTTGCTACTTTTGCAGTCGGAAGATGTAAAAAAGGGGGTTTGGGAGCTTCCGAAAGAGGAACTGGATAGAAGGGAGAGTAGATTGAAGAAGGAAACAGAGGGTCACACGGGTGAAGAGTATGAGTGGAAAATGAAGGACTTTTATAACCACGAGCAGAGGAGCACCTCGCCGCAGCCTGTGGGTGTGGGTGAAAGCGAGGGTGAAAGAGATAATGAAGGTGATATTGTGATGGGTGGTTTAGATTTGTCGAATGTGTCACCGACTCAACTTTTTATTCCGGCTAATACGAGAACTCCCTTTGAAATCCAGCACAAATTCAATTTAGACCTACAAAAATTGCTAGAAACAGGGATCAAGAAATTGAAGGAGTACAATCAACATACGGAAATGGTCATGGCGAGATATAAGCAAGATTTGGGGGCGGCTATTATCGATCGCCTTGGAAAGGATACGTCGGGAGGTGGAACATTGAAAAGCGCGGGGCAGAAAGTTCAAAGTGTACCAAGCCCGTCTAAGCCTATTGAAGGAATATTGAAGAGGAAATCTGTTTCAATGCAGAGTCCCTCGGATACTCTAAGCGGTATCCTGAAGAAATCTGCTACGATACATATTCCAACAGAGAAAGGCGGCACTGCTCTAAAGAAATCAGTCTCAATCCAAATTCCACCAAGTCATCAGAACGCGATTTCAGATGCACCCTCATTGATACAGAGCCCGATGGAGATGACCGGCAGCGCTTTAAGGAAGGTTCGTCTTGATGACCATTTTTGGAACTCCGCAAGCCCAAGCCCGTCGTCCATGAACGCTCCGAGTTATCCACAACAGTTCCAATTTCCTACAAATATTCCGACAGGTCTAGCAAGTTCCGATACTTTCAAACAACCTTCCAACTCCTCGAGCGTGCCACAGAGCCCTTCTACGCCAAGCGCTCGCACAGGTTCCAGAGACTATCAAAATGGAAAAATTGGCAAAACCTTCGTATCATCAAGCAATTGGTATGGCTCTGGATTTCACAATTTAGATATAAGAACTCATGATATGATCCAAATCATAGACCACATATTCGGCGATACCTATGAGGGGCTCAATAAAGAAACACAACAGAGGGGAAAATTTAACATCAAATACTTTTTGGGGGATCTCGACTCTATGATGCCCATCGACCAAGTTGGCAAGATCTTCACATCATCAAGCGACTACGCTCCGAAGCTCGGGTCCGACTATTGCAATTTAGAAATTAGATCTGGCGACAAAATCAAAATTAAGAAGTACCACTCCAAATTTGCGTATACGGGACTTAATATGACATCACACAAGACGGGGATATTTAACTTGAATTTCTATTGGAAGGACATCGAAGTTGCCGACGACATTAACAGAAATTCCATGTTGTCTGGCCCCAAAAATGACTCCAATGACGACCATAATTCACCTGTTGGCAAAACCCTTACAGCAATTGACACCTGGGGTCCAAAGCATGATAAAGATGCATCAAATCTGAGTATCAAAATTGGCGATAAGATTACAATTAACAAGTACATCAACGGAATTACGTATACCGGATTGAATGAAAGATCAAGAAAGACTGGACAATTTAGCATGGGGTGTTTTCGAGAAGATATCGAGCACCCCTTTTTCGTATCATCTCCAAACTTTATTGGCAAAACCTTCATATCATCACACACTCCCAATCCACAAAGGCAGCGTGGTACGACCGATGAGTTAGAGATAAGAGCTGGGGATGAGATTAAAATCATCGGCCCCAACTCCGAGAATATGTATGGGGGTTATAACGTCAAAACGGAAAGGGCGGGGCAATTCAATATCGAGTCCTTTCGAAGAGATATCGATCCTCTCGACAATGTTGGCAAGATCTTTACAGCCACAAGCAGCCTTCAGACGTCAGACCTTACTGCTCTGCGGATTGAGATTGGTGATAATATCAAAATCTTGAGTTTCATGGGGTATGGATTTTACAATGGACATAATTTGAGGTCAGGACAAACGACGGGACGCTTTTTTATAGATCAATTTCAGAACGATATCAAGGCAGCTCGCAAACCTCCGAATGACAGCGAATACTCTCGGACGGAAGTCGAACCTGCCAACAAAATTTCACCGCCTAAGAATGGCAATATTGAGAAACCCGGCTTTAGTTTTTCGATCAAGGGCACAGCGAAGAATCTTCCAAGTGGACAGACGGATATTCGTAGATTATCTAATGGCATGCCGATTGTGACGGAAAATGGGGAAAATGGGAGAGGGGCGGATAGTATTGAGAAACTGGCTAGGAGGGGTATTTAGTTTTTGGGTTGGGGTTGGGGCTGGGCTGGGATGGGATGGGGGCTGGCGAGGAGTTTGTCCTTTGCGTGAACGCATGGGTATAAATAAATGGCTTGATGGTATGGCGTCTCTATATCTGCTTCTTTCGTAGGAAAATCTTGGTGGGAAAAACTCTAGGGCGATATGGAATGTGCATAGATATCAATTTGACTATTTTATTCTCTTGCACAGTTAAGTAGGTATCTAGTCTTCAATTGAAAATTAGATATTAAATATTAAAGTTCAAAAATTAAATAAAAATTAAAAATCAATATAGTAGGATTTTGATATCATAATTACAAGTAGTTCAATTCAACTCATTTGTTTTAGAAACTTATATTATATTATATATAGAATTCAATAGATAGCTTAGCTCAGCTCAACTCAGCTCAACTCAGCCAAGTAATGAAGAGAAAACTCCCACTTAATCTATCTACTATCTATCTACCTAGCTGAAATCCAATTTCTAATATCCAACTTGAAGACTCAATTTCAATAAAAACATCTGATTTAATTTCATTGGATAATTTGAATTATCACCTCGCTAGTTTAGATTAAATCTATATACAATGTATATATAGTAATATAACTAATAGTAAATAATATAGTGAATAGTGAATAGTTAATAGTTAATAATTAATAGATATAGATTATAGTATAGCATAGTATAGTATAGTATAGCATGATATAGTCCAATTAGTATAATAGTTCAATCAACTTCAAGCTTCAAATTTCAAGTTTCAAGCTACTTTGATATAATATGATGTGATGTAATGTGCAATATAATACAAATTACTCGAACTAATTACTCGTACTCGAGTAGTTCCTTGAGAATCGAGAATCGAGAATCGAGATATCTTTTTAGCCCGAGGTTCTTGCGAAATCCTGATTCTCTTGAGATTGAAGTTGAAGTTTGATGGGATGGAATGGAATGGGATATAATAGAAGTTGAAACTTGAGAGAGAAGTAGCCTACTACTAGTTACTAGTAAGCATATGTCATATTTTTCATAAATCATAACGAACCTGAGTCTCTTATGTAAAGTCTGATAATTACTGGTACTCATCTCATCTTATTTATTGTATGGATTAGGTGTTTTGAGACGTTTCTGGGTGTTAGTTTGGGTGTTAGTCTTAGTCTTAGTCTTGGTCTCAGTGTTGTCACTGTTGTTTACTTGTATACTTTTGAGATCAGCAGAGAATATCAATATCAGCATCAGCTGAGAGGAGACTATTAACAGAGATTATCAACTGACAACTGATCCCAAAGAACAATAAAGTTGACTTGTATTGTTATACGAGTACAATGTCTATATATTCATCTACAAATATCAGCAGATAATCAAGATACTCAAGATACTCACTCTGGATTCTACTGAGTAATGGATCAGCAAAGAGAATCTTTATTTTCTCTTTTCTCTTTTCTATCTGGCATTACCCTGAGTATATTATTGTGTTTCATACTAACCACATCAGCGAAGAGATCTCCCAGTCCCCAGTACCCAGTCCTAAATCCAAGTCTCAAATCCCAAAAGGTAAATAGTAAATAGTAAATCACCATGCTAGTGAGTAATAAGTAATCAACTAACTATTCACCAGGAACTCCATTCTTGGACAACCCCAGCTTGTATCCTACACACAGTCTAGTCAAGAACTTCTTGCTTTCGCTTTCAATCTCGGTATACTCTTTATATTTTGTGTGAACCTCACTTTCTGTTCTTCTAAAACAATTTATTAATCAAACTATCATTTCAATACAATACAATACAATACAATACAATACAATACAATGCAATGCAATGCAATACAATACAATACAACACAATACAATGCAATACACAGGATCGATCCATATCAGCCTTCGAGTTACTTCCCCTCACAATCCTTTCACCCTCCCTCAGGACTCAGAAGATCTACAAGGAAACATAGATCGATATATAATACACTCGTAGAAGTCTCAAACTCTTAATCTTAATCTCAATCGATGGCCAGGGGCCCAGGGTGCAGCACTCGAGATTCTAGTATCATTGTATCAAGTATGTATTAAAAGAAGTCGGTCGATTCGCCAATCTAAACTTTAATTAATTACAGAATATTCATGAACCTCCTTCCTTCAAGTCAACAAACAAATACATATATATACATAGGTTACCGAGTTCACCAAAAATTTATTGTTAGCAAAGCTCGTTTTCGAATCGAACTCTACAGTTAGAGTAAATTACGCCGCATTAGACTAGGGAGCTTGATCAATCTACTCGAGTATGTGGTGAGGTTATATATATACTCGAGTATTCTTGATTTGAACGCTTGAGCCTTGAGTAGCAGGACAGGATAGGATGCGCCTGGTATATGTACCGTGTACGTATCCGGGAACTTTATCTTATGGCATTTTTGGGTAAGAACTACTAGGTAGCTGTTCGCTACCGGTATTGAGATGGGTGCGCGATATTAGAATCTGTATCATGTTCTCATTTCACCTTTTGGAATTTTCCATTGATAGGGTTAAGGTTACACAGCAAGCTTTCAAAAATGTTCGACTTGGAGATCTGACTAGGATCATGACTACCTGGGAGATTTCCAGTTTGCTATTGCCAAAGATCCAAAGTTGGGGATATTGGATATTTGTTGTCGCGCTAATGATATATCATGTCTTCGGAGGATCTTATGATGCTTATGCCTATTTTCTAGATGCATGTCTCTCACTTGGAGCTGAATGAGAGCGGATATACTTGAGTGCATCGGAAGATATGGAAGAGCAACGATTGGAAAGAAAGAAAGAAAGAAAGATTTTTGCTGCATATTTTGCGAAGGGTAGGATGAACCATGAGGACCATAATAAGCACTTTGAGACCGCTGTAGCTATTTAAGTGGTTTCGGAAGATGAAGTGCGTGCTCTTGGTGAACCAAGTAAGTAAATTCAATTCAAGAAGAAGAAACTCGAGCCACTCCTCACCGGCATTCTATATCAAGAATGCATAGTAACAGCTAACGTGTTGTCAGCTTTGGATGTATCGAGGGAGAAGAGCATTCGCGATGGGATGAGCGGCCACGAGGTCAATATTCAGCCAAAATTCTTTCTATGTTCAATTTATTGGGATGAACGCGCCGAAGAAACCGTTTGGAGCAAGCACTGCTTCGTGAATATGGCCCATAGATATTCGATTCTTTGCTTCTTTTCTCTTTGGAATCAATTTCTCAATCTCAATGAGAAGAGCGGGTTTTCAAGAATAACATGAATCTGGAGGCTACATTGATAATATTGTATGGGCGAGCAACTTGAGCATATATTTACAACTATTTGAGGATAGAAACACGGTATGAGCAAGAGTAGGTAATGATTGAAAGTCAAACAAACCTTGACCCAAAGGCATAGTGTTTATTGCCAATTCTAATGTGAGGTGAGGAGAGTACCCTCTGACAACCTGAGAACTGACACACACGATGCCAATCCGTATCCATCAATGAAAACACAAAAGATATAATTATAATTAAGTAATATGTAGCAGCCGGCGGTAAGTTGCGCATTCATCAAGCTTTCTTGTAAGAAAAGCTTTCATTTGCATCCATTCCAGCGCCCAAAAGCTGTTCTAGGAAACAAGATAGAGGAATACTTGATTGATTGTGAATTGCTTCACACAAGTACACCCACAATAAAAGTGTCCATTACAATTTAATGAAGAAAAAGAAAAAAGAAAATTAGAAAATCTCGAAAAAGTGAAGAACTTTATAGTGTGAAATATTAGTCAGCATGAGTGAACCAATCATGATAACGGGGAACGGGATTAGTAAATTCCATGGGACGCTAAGAAGTTACATCGGAACGACGAGAGCTTCGACTGATTTGGGGATACCGGTACGTCTAGATTATAATTCAATTTCAAGGGCTTCCCCTCCGCCACTTTTGTATTTTGCGGAGTTTCTTTCTTATTTATTTTTCATACCCAGATTCTACATAACAACATGTTGAGGTCAACATTGACGAGATCGGCTCTAAGAAGCAGCAGACAGAGTTTCTGTGCTGCAAGAACATTCGCGACTACAAATAGAAGACAGGCAGAGGTTACTCTTACTGTTGGTAAGGCGCATTGAGTCTGCGGATTATATTTTAGTAGGAAGTTTGGCTAATTTCTATTCTAGATGGCAAACAAGTTTCTATAGAAGGTATGCTGGGAAAGTTTACAATTGGGATAGAAAGGTTGTTGACACGCCACAGCTGGTTCTGCTTTGATTCAAGCATGTGAGAAGGCGGGAGCTGTAATACCAAGGCAAGTAGTCAATGTATGATATGTGTGCTCGGGAGTTCTACTAACACTGTGTAGATATTGCTATCATGAGTAAGTCGACACGATGCGCATATCACAAACGAACCCTACTGATCCGAATCTTCCACTACAGAAAACTTATGATAGCAGGAAATTGTCGTATGTGTCTAGTTGAAGTCGAGAGAGCACCGAAACCAGTGGCATCATGTGCATGGCCGGTACAGCCCGGTATGGTCGTCAAGACCAGTTCGCCCCTCACACACAAAGCCCGAGAAGGAGTTATGGAATTTTTATTGGCCAACCACCCGTTAGATTGTCCTATTTGCGATCAAGGAGGAGAGTGTGATTTGCAAGATCAATCTATGAGATATGGAAGCGACCGTGGTCGATTCCACGAAATTGGTGGCAAACGTGCCACCGAGGACAAAAATATTGGACCCCTCATCAAGACTTCGATGAACAGATGTATTCAATGTACAAGATGTATTCGATTCGCAAACGACGTTGCTGGTGCACCGGAACTTGGATCTACTGGACGAGGAAACGATTTGCAAATTGGAACATACCTTGAAAGGAATCTGGATACCGAGATGTCGGGAAATATTATAGATTTGTGCCCGGTTGGAGCTCTCACATCAAAACCATACGCTTTCAGAGCGAGGCCATGGGAACTGAAACACTCCGAGTCTATTGATGTATTGGATGGTTTGGGATCAAATATTCGAGTCGACTCCAGAGGCCTCGAGGTTATGCGAATTCTCCCTAGATTAAACGACGATGTCAACGAGGAATGGATCAACGATAAGACCCGATTTGCTTGTGATGGATTAAAGACACAAAGACTTACAACCCCACTGATCAAGAAGGATGGCAAATTCCTCCCAGCCAGTTGGGAGCAAGCTTTGGTTGAGATTGGTGCTGCATACAAGGATTTCGCACCAAAGGGCAACGAATTCAAGGCTATTGCTGGAGAATTGATTGAGACTGAATCAATGGTTGCTATGAAGGACCTAGCTAACAAGCTTGGTTCCGACAACTTGGCTCTTGATCAACCTTCTGGAAATGCCCCAATGCCCCACGGTATTGACGTGCGTTCGAATTATCTGTTCAACTCCAAGATTTGGGGTGTAGAGGAAGCTGATGCTATTTTGATTGTTGGAAGCAATACCCGACATGAAGCTGCCGGTCTTAACGCTCGTATTCGCAAACAATGGTTGCGTTCTGACCTTGAGATTGGTGTCGTCGGCGAGCCATGGGAATCAACTTTCGAATTCGAGCACCTCGGTACTGATGCGGCCTCCTTGAAGAAGACCCTTGCCGGACCTTTCGGTAAGAAGCTTGCAGCGGCCAAGAAACCAATGATTATCGTTGGTTCGGGTGTTACTGATCACGCTGATGCTAATGCTATGTACGAGACGGTCGGTACCTTCGTTGATAAACATGCCTCAAACTTCTTGACCGAGGAGTGGAACGGATTCAACATCCTTCAACGTGCTGCTTCAAGAGCTGGTGCTTTTGAAATTGGCTTCACAACACCTTCCCGAGCAGTTGCCGAGACAAAGCCTAAATTCGTTTGGTTACTAGGCGCCGATGAATTTAACGCTGCTGATATCCCCAAGGACGCCTTTGTTGTCTATCAAGGTCACCATGGTGATCGTGGAGCTCAAATAGCCGACGTTGTTCTTCCAGGTGCCGCATATACCGAGAAGGCAGGAACTTACGTCAATACTGAAGGACGTGTACAAATGACCCGTGCCGCCACGTCATTACCAGGTGCTGCACGAACTGACTGGAAGATCATCCGAGCAGTCAGTGAGTTCTTAGGAGCTCCATTACCATATGACGATGTCGCCGCTCTCCGTGATCGTATGGCCGAAATCAGTCCTTCGTTAGCAAGCTATGATGTCGTTGAACCGGTTGCCTTGAGACAATTGAGCAAGGTACAATTAGTAGACCAGAACAAGGGCAGCAAAACAATGGGTGCGCCTTTGAAGAAGGTTATCGATAACTTTTACTTTACAGATGTCATATCAAGAAGGTATGTCGATTCATTTCACGTTATCTTTCCGCTTCCATATTCCCCTTTCCCTTTCTTTCCCTCTACTCCATTTTATTCCAAACTCAGAAAAAATTCTAACATCTTCAAAACATAGTTCCCCAACAATGGCCAGGTGCTCAGCAGCAAAGGAGACGGGTAACCCCCAAACTAATTTCCTGGCTCCAGGTTACTCGACTGAGCATCCTCGTGGACGCGTGGCTTATGGACCTTGATGATTTTGTATTTGAGGGGATGGTGGGGATGGTGGGGAGGGTCCTGATTTTCTTGCGTGCAAAGACGGTGTTTGTGTATATATGGGTACTAGGCAGTCAAATGAAGAAAAATTGGCATTTTAGAGAAGATGTCTTCACAGTACTTGTTGGACTTGCGAGACGTGAGGTGTCAGACAAATTGTAGCATGAAACGAAAACATCTGCACTGACGTTGAGTAATCATGGTGCTGGAGTTCGAAGCACATATTCTATGCGTTTTACAAATACTGTACAGAATCGCCCCGAGGAAAAAAAAATTCAAACCTAATTGACTGTCCTGTCCTGCCATAGGATCCACAGGATTTGGGTCCATCTCAATCCAACGCCAAACCATGCTCATCATCTCATCTCATTTTATTGGTTGAGTCCTGGAGAAATAGTCACTTGTCGTACAGGTATCCCCTTTGCTCTTCCTAGTCTCCATTCTCCCTTCGCTCGTGATTCTTCACACATCCATCCATACATTTCGTCCCACCCAGTTTGTCTTCCTGCCTCAATAAAATAAAACCTCGACATAACCTCCTAATAAATTTATACGGGTAAAGTAAATCTCTTCCCCTTCATAACCTTCGTATAATAAATCCAGAAGAAATCCGAATAAAGAATCGTCTGGACCACACCCGCTAACACTGCAATCCCATCCACATGACTCTCTTTGAAATATCTCCAGATCCAATTCGGTATATAGAGTGCACGGTAACTCCCCAACGCAAAGAGATAATTCGCCGTGATGGTCTCGGCCTCGCCTGTTCGTTGCAATAGGAATAGTTGGGGGAGAATCGCTACGGATTCAAGCCAGATGCTGAATGCCCAGAGGAGTTCCGCGGGCGTGTAGGCGTAGGGGTAGATGATGGCGGCGACGAGCGAGGCTCCGAGCAGATACTGCACGCGGAATGTGTCGAGGTTGGGGTCGTGGGTGGGTTTGAAGGAGGTGGTCATTAGGTAGATGGTGTAGCCTGAAGAGCCGAGGAAGAGCAGTTTGAAGGTGGTGTTGTAGAGGGAATCGGTGAAGGTCCAGAAGAGGTCGAGATACCGGGTGATGTAGACGAGGAGGTAGAGGGCTTGCGATTTGAAAGATATGCCGGCGCAGGACTGGGGGGAGATTGTTAGTTGGTTGTAGTGGATGGAGGGGAAGAGGGGGGAGGGGAGATGGCATACGTTTGTTTGGTGCATTTTGTGAAGGAGAATGAGGATTGATAATAGATGGGAGAAATCCCCTAAAAGCGCAATATGTTAGCACATGAATTGAAGATATGCGAAGTATACTTTGTAGTCTCAAGGGAATAACTTTCACTTACCCAAGATTCGAAAAAGATTCATGATGTGCAAGCCAAGGGAGTCTCCCTACACATGCGCAATCGCAAACACTTTGTTTCAAAGATTCAAAGAAAAGAGACTCAAAATTGTTTGAAAATGTAATTTAAATCAATTGAGATCAGTCGTTCAATTGTTCTAGCATTGAACCCGTCGATATGTAGTAAGTTGATGTTGAATGAGGATTGAGGACACGCAACGATGAAGCTTAGCTAAGTGTTTAAAACGCGAACTCGGATTTAGCCTTGTTGAAAAGGTACAGATGTCGACTTACTTCCAGGGATGCTAATGTAAGGTTGTAAGGTTATTATTTGGTATGTGACTCGGGCGGCGGGATCGGGAAATGGCTTGGCTGGTGGGAATGGTGATGGATTATGTAATCATGAGTTCTTGGGGTTTCTTTGTGGCGAGCCGAGGCGAGAACGAGAACAACCAACGCTGAGATGACATGAAAATGATAATGATTACGAAGCGGCTTTTTGCCTAGAAACTTCCACTTAACACTTTGATATATACATTATTTAGCATTTAAAACTTTACATTCTTTCCTACAAGTACAACCATCTCATTCGTTGATTTACATCGTGTTGTTAAATCTTGAACACTCGTAACAATACAATCATACCTAGTGCTGAAACTGCAACGATCATTGGATACCAACGACAGCATGTCTACTAATTCCCAAGATCTAGTTCCCATAACCATCACTCATCATGGCAAACCTCATACCTTCTCCCTAACTTCTACAGCGACAATCTCAGATCTCTCTGACTCCATCTCAACCACCCTCTCGATCCCCCTCTCAAAT
>KI628679.1:51271-93446 GCA_000503235.1 Sclerotinia borealis F-4128 | reverse complement strand
TAATAGGTATCCGAAATGTTGATATAGTAATTATAGTTTGGCATTAGTGAAATAACAATTATTAATATTAATGGATTTTGGAATAAAATACTAAATCTTAATCTTTTATAATAAAAATAGATGTCCTTATCTACAAATAACCTGGTATATTGACTTTAATGATATTAGTATATTTATCAAATTATTGAAAATAATCTGAAGCCTATCCATATCAGCTAATAATATAAGGAATAGGATATCAACCTTGATAATGTAGAAGTCAATAGTTCCAAATAATAACTTGATTCGAATAAATCCTATTGATATAATATCACTTATATCAAATCTTATTTCTGGATCTGCTATAGATTTATCAAATGATATATCATTTGAAATAGTTTTGTAGGCTAGAAACTAACTATAACCAGCGATAAAGCAAACCGCTGCCCCAATATCGATTATAATATCAAAGAATTCTTTTTCGTTATATTGTTTTTTAATCAGATAGGTTTCAGGTTTTTGATTACTAATAAATGTATAAGTAAATAATCGGTCAAAAAGATTCAATATGATTTCTTTGCTATTAATAGATCTAGATAATATAAAAAATGTTTTATCGTTATTTAAATCGTCTTCGACATCATTTTTAAAAAAAGTATTGATCTTATTATCAATAATATTTTCTATTAGGATTCCTTTATATTCGATGAAGTATTACTTGAAATATTTATTAAACTTTTTATCATTTTTTTGGAATTTGCTTCGGAATTTACATCTTGAATTATTCTGTTTCTTTTTAATAGAATTTATTAATCAATATTCAGCTTTTTTATAAATAAAGTATACTTGATTTTTATTTATATTTCGATATTGTTTTTTATTATTATTATTAAAACTTTAATACTTTTTATTTATATAGAAAATATTTATTTCGAAAAGATAAATATTCTTATAAATTGAAATAAATATTTGCAAATCCTTTATCAAATTTATTATCTTTTTGTTTAATCTGAAATATATTGATATATATATCTTAACAGGTTTATAAATATTAATTATTTTCTAATAAATATAGATATATAACGTGGTTTATCAGTAAGCGGAACATATCAGTAACCGGAACACTTTTACCTCAATTACCACCTCTTAACTTTGATATGCGATAAATCCATATCCAACCTTTCAAATCAATATGTAAAAGTTGCAAATTAATCTAGTTGTTCAAGCTATTGTTTTATCCAAAAAACTGAGTGTATAGAAAACTATTAAAATCTATAATATACTGTATACTATCTTTATCTACAGAATAGCCAATCAAACACCGAAAACTGGATCTCGATCAATACATTATAAAATAACGGAATTAGAGGATAAATCGCTTTTTCAATATATATTAGATATAGATGAAAAAGGGTTTAATCCTCGAATAAGTAATATGGAAGATATAGCGAATTGTATCCTCGAATCGCAGAGTAATAAGAAGGTTGGAAAGCTTTGAGCTAATCGATTTGTATAATGATATCCAGACTTAAAGACACGTTTTAATTGTGTTTATGATTTCCAAAGAGTTCTTTACAAAAACCCAGAGTTTATTAGGAACTGGTTTCGATTGGTATCGAATATACAGGCAAAATACAGTATTCAGGACTGCGATTTATACAACTTCGATAAAACAGGCTTTATAATAGAACAAATATCATTGTATATAATAATTACTAGAACCAATCGATATAAAAGAAGTAAAGCTATATAATCAGGCAACCGAGAATGGGCTACAGCAATCGTTTGTATCAATGGAAAGGGATTCAGTATTCCTCTATTCCTAGTGGTTAAAGGCGAATACCATCTCTCAAATTGGTATACCGAAGGGGATTTACCATATGATTGAGTCATTAAACCTACTACCAATGGATGGACAAACAATCATACAGGTCTTGAATGGGTTAAGCATTTCAATAAGCATACTTTAAGCAAGAAAATGGATAGATATCGAATACTAATACTTGATAGGCATGAAAATCATAAATCAGCAGTATTTCAGGAATACTGCAAGGAATACAATATTATACCACTTAGTTTACCACCTCATTCTTTGCACTTAACTCAATCACTTGATATTGGTTGTTTTAGTCCTTTAAAGCATTCATACAGTTGGCAAATCGAGAACTTTATAAAAGCGCATATCACCCATATTACCAAAACCGAGTTCTTTCACGCTTTCAAAACCACATATCTCGAATCAATATCTATATCTAATGGTAAGGCTGGGTTCCGCGGAGTTGGGCTAATACTATTTGAACCGGAAGTTGTATTCTCAAAGCTGGATATTTGAATAAGGACATTATCAAATGACAGATCAGTATCAGTTGATTCTGATATATGGCAATCTCAAATACCTCAAAATCCAATTGAAGCTTTTTCTCAATCAACTTTAATAAAAAGTTGTATTGTCTGGTATCAAGGAAGTTTATCTATTCCAATATTTGAAACAATTGCAGCTTTAGTTAAGGGTATAGAGCTCTTAGTTTATGCGAATATGCTTTTAATTGTTGAGATTCGTAGTCTCCGCAAAGCAAATGAAGTACTTAGCAAATGCCGGAGAACTAAAAAGACTCAATTATGTAAAGGAGGAGTATTTGAAGTAAGAGATGGGTATGATATATTAGAACAAGAGAATATAGAAAATCAGATACAATACAATGAATATACAAATAGTAGTTTTTCAGAAGTAAGGCAAGTTATTAAACGAAAATGTAGCAACTGTAATAATACTGGGTATAATGCGTGAACTTGTCAATTGGATCCAGCATTAGTTGATCACTAGAATGTATATAATTTAATTCTAATCTATTGTGTTGTTGTAATTTTAGTCTAGTGGAAAGTGAGTTGGAGTGGTAAAAGTGTTCTGGTTACTGATATGTTCCGCTTACTGATAAACCACGTTATTAGTGATTAGATAGATAGATATGTCACACCGCTTTCATTCTCTCACCAACCAAATCATTCTGCCACCAACGGGGAAAGACAGTATTATCATCGTAAGGTTAATTAACCATCTGCCAGAAAAAATCCCTTTTACTACCAACCTTCCCACCTTCTGTTCAAACGACTCTCCTCAATATGGCTCGCCTCAATATGGCCCTCTTCAAACGACCTCTTCAAACGACTCTCTTCAAATACAATCCCTTTTTTATATATCTCCTGTCTCAACCTTCCTTCCTCTTTTCCTTTTTTCACTCCATCTTGTCAAGGTTCCTTCTGTAGTATCGATTCTCGATGAATTTATGGGCCAGGGAGGTTTTCAAAGCCAAAAGCTTGTAATGTACCCCAGACGGTTTGTAGATTTCCGTCCAATATCTTTTACTTGTTCATACAATCAAACTATGGATTCCACTATGAGGATGCGATTGGTCTAGACTCCAATTCAGAGATCTTCCATCAATGAGTCCAAGGTGCCGGTATCCTTCATATCACATCATTTTGAAAGAAAAGGGTGAAAAATGAAGTCAATTATAAGATTGTCCAAAAGTCCTATGAGGATTCAAATATCCGGTTGCTCAAATGGGTATCGGATATTTACGGATATTTTCTTCACGCACCAGACGGATATTTAAACGCTTCGTTATTGGCCCACTGGTCAATTCACTCAAAGAGTGCCTTCACAGGGCTAGAAGATATCTTCCATATATCTAATCACCCGTATCCATTGCCGGGCTGTTGGGTCGAGACTTTGGTAGGTGGGAATGCTATTCATACCGTACTCGAGTATATCCGTTCGTGTTAAATATCATAATCAATGTCGTTGCTTTGGAATCCGGATAATTTACTAACAGCTAGGTTCTGAATTTTCAAAACATGATATATACAAGCCAGTCGATATCCAGTGAGTTTCATCTGATATATATCAGAAGCAATTTACCATTCGTCTGCAACTATTCCATTCTTGTTCCTCCTAGTCCTTACAGAAGTTGCGTGATATGTTGAGTTCAGGAGATACGAGTGAGGTAAGTCTGACTTTATCCTCTGTCACTTCATGTTCAGCATTCCACTCTCTCTCCAATTTGATCCATGATCATTAGGGGGTAAAAACTGACCGATTACTTGAAGGTCGAGAAAACCGGCGAACAAGATACAACTTCGCAAGGATTGCCCATATATCGTCGCGAAGGTCGTGCGCTTGGTGTCCTCTTCGAAGATATTACCGTTCATGGTGTTACTGCCGGCGAAAAACGGGCCCAGGATCTTCTACGAATTTTTCAAGATGTCATCATCTACTGGCCAATCGGCTTGATACGTAAAGTTATTCGCTCTGGCCGTTCAATGCATCCAACAAGACGTTTGATACAAAACGTTTCCGGGGTTTTGCCTCCTGGTAAAACGCTCCTAGTCCTTGGCCGCCCTGGTGCTGGATGCTCGACTCTTCTTAGTGTACTTGCAAACCAGCGTGCACCGTTCGTAGATGTTGAGGGAGACGTACAGTATGGTGGGATCGCGGCTGAGGAAATGAAAAGACTCTATGGCTCTGAAGTGGTTTTAAACAACGAAGACGACATCCATTTTCCTACACTAAATGTTCAGGATACCATGGAGTTTGCGTTACGCCTGCGGAAGCCAAAATCCGACCTGAAAACAGATGCTGAGTTTGCCGAACACTGGACTGACGAGATTCTCGACTCTCTCGCTATTAAGCACACGAAGTCCACAATCGTTGGAAATTCTTTTGTTAGGGGCATATCCGGGGGCGAACGCAAGCGTGTATCAATAGCTGAAGTTCTGAGTGCTGCCTCTGCCGTCGTAACATGGGATAATCCACTGAGGGGTCTCGACAGCTCATCTGCACTAAGTTTCATACGCCTTCTAAAGGAGATGTCACGGGCTACTGGAATGTCCAATATCGTTACAGCCTACCAAGTCTCTGAGAGCATTTATAGAGAGTGCTTTGATAATGTTGTATTGTTGTATGACGGACATCAAATCTATTCAGGCCCAGCCGGCGACACTGCTAAGCGTTACTTCACTGATCTCGGCTTCGAATGTCCTCCCCGTCAGACTACACCAGACTTCTTGACGGCCATTACTTCGCCTGATGAACGTCGTGTCAAACCTGGGCACACTCCTCCACCGCCACTTGATCCGCCTAGCCTTGCTGATGCATTCCGAAAGAGTCAGCATTACCAAGATCTGCTAGGAGAGGCAGCAAAGTTTCGCGACAAGCATTGTGACTTGGGGAGTGCCGAAGCCTTCAAGTCCGAAGTGGCTGCTTCCAAACACAAGTTCAGTCCCCCAAAAGCTCTGGCGCTCACATCATTCCCCACTCAAATCATGGTTGCTATGCGACGACATTACCAACTTGTCTGGGGAGGTCGCAAATCCCTCGCCATAGTTCTTGCATTAAATGCCGTGAATGCTCTAATCACCGGCTCTGCGTTCTACAAGAGGTCCCTAACGGCAACTGGGGGTTTCGAGCTTAGCGGTGCTCTCTTCTTCGCTCAAATATACTTTTGCCTAAACGCTTTGGGAGAAACCGTTTCAACCGTCCACTCACGAACGATCCTCCAAAAGCAGCACGCTCTAGGTATGCTGCACCCAGCCGTGTCGGCTATCGCTCTCAATCTAGCGGATCTGCCCGTTTGCTTCGCGCAGACTATTCTGTTCACGATCCCGTATTACTTTCTCGTCTTTGCAAAACCAACAGCCGCTGGATACTGGTTTTTTGAACTCCTTGTATTCGTGTTCTATGCTAGTCAGCTGGCACTTTTCCGAATGGTAGGCGCATGGTCCCCGAATGTACCGGTCGCTCTTCTCTTAGGAGGTACAGCCATGCCAATCAGCCTGAGTCACTCAGGTTATGGTCCACCATGGCCAACACTATTAGGGTGGGATTCTTGGATCCGTCGAATTAGTCCAAGTCCCTATGTATTGGAAGCGACGATGGGGTTTTTGATGGGAGACGTTGATCTCCACTGTACTGCTGACCAGCTAGTCCCCAATGGGATAGGATACGAGGCAAGTGGGATCTTTTTTTTGGCATATTTTCTGTCTGCTTTGAGCTATGTCACAAGACCAAAGCTCTGAGTATAGCTAACAAAAGATTTATAGAACATCACCCTGGCCAATCAAGGTTGCCCCATCTCCGGAAGCTCCCCGGGATCTTCTACCGTACCAGGCTCAACGTATCTACTCAGCCACTTCGAGTATCGTCCATCAAATGCGTGGCGAAATTTCGGACTCGTCTTGGTTTTCTGGACTATTTATACAGGTTTGACAGCTGTAGGTCTGACATTAATGACGAAAAATAGCGGCAGTGGTGGCGGAAGTCGGGTATTTAAACGAGGGGCGGTCATTCCTGATGATAGCCGCGGTAGCGAAGAGTTGCGTGAAAAGGACTCTGATCTGGAATCTCAAGGAAAATCTTTTGTCGTCCGTTCTCGGGGAAATGTCCAGGATTCGACCGACTCTAGCAGTACGTTAGGTACGATTGTCACTAACGGCAACGTGGATCCGAACAATAGTGCTAGGGTGAGTTGTTCCAACAGCGTGGATTATGAAATCTCTACTAATATGAAACCACAGCCTTCATTCACCTTCTCAGATGTCTCATATCATGTTCAGTTTGCTGGAGAATCTCGACAGCTACTCACGGATGTGAGTGGATATGTGAAACCTGGTCAGCTTACAGCACTTATGGGCGTTTCGGGTGCCGGAAAGACAACCCTCCTCGACACTCTTGCGCAACGTAAAGATACGGGTGTTGTGACCGGTGATATGATGATTGGAGGCCAGCCTGTCGCCAAACTAGGGGCAGGATTTGCGCGGGCTTGTGGATTTTGCATGCAACAGGACGTCCATGATGGTGGGGCTACGGTTCATGAGGCTTTGATCTTCTCGGCCATGATGAGAAGGCCATTGTCCGTATCAAAGCAAGAGAAGGAGGCACATATTGAAGAGGTCATGGAGCTACTAGGACTGAGATCGATTGCGGATGCGTTGATTGGAGTTCCGGGAGAGGGAGGTCTTGGAGTCGAGGAACGAAAGCGAGTTACGATCGGTGTGGAATTGGCCGCAAACCCTTCTATGTTACTATTTCTCGACGAACCAACCTCTGGCCTTGATAGCCAGGCTGCATATTCTCTCGTCACGTTTCTGCAACGTATTGCCGCTTCCGGGGTGCCCATAATCTGCACGATTCACCAGCCTTCGGCGGTCATTTTCGAAATGTTTGATCATGTTCTCCTTCTGACACGTGGAGGGCGCACCATCTATTTTGGTGAAACAGGTAGTAATGCGAGCACGGTTGTAGATTACTTTTCTCGCAATGGGTCCGAAATGGATAGCAGCGCCAATCCAGCCGAGTTTATCTTGGATACTGTGGCGACTCCTTCGGGGGGTGACGATTGGTCTCGAACATGGAACGAGTCACCTGAACGTCGCAACCTGCAAACTCAAATAGAGGTTTTGAACTCCTCCGCCAATGGCAACCTAAATATCGCTTCTGCAAACAAACCACTTCCGGCCATGCACCAATTTCTCATCCTTACATCTCGTCATTGGCTGACCATCTGGCGTGATGGTGTCTATAGTCTCAGCCGTCTCGTTAAAGCCGTATTCATGGGCCTCTTCTTCTCATTCGCCTTCTACCATGCCGCGGATACCGAGCAAGGAACCCAGAATCGCTTTATTGTTCTCCTCCTCCTACCGTGGATTATCCCCGCCTCTGCCGACGATCTTCAAGCAATCTGGTATTCCAAATGGGCACTATACTCAGTACGCGAGCGCTCCGGCGTTGGCTACCATCCACTTGCCTTGTGCGCCGCTCTAGTAGCCGTTGAGATCCCACTAGCCATAGTCATTTACACAATATATTATCTATGCTGCTGGTTCACCATAGGACTATCCGCCCCCGGATTCGGCTACCTACTATTTCTCGCGCTCGGCATATTCGGTATCGGCTTCTCCTTTGCAATTGCCGCGCTCGTTTCTGATAGTTCAGTAGCTGCGTTTGCAAATAGTCTTATTTGGTGCGTCTGCACGACTTTTGGTGGGGTAGCTCTTACCCACAACGACATGCCCGCTTTCTACGCAAGATGGCTGTTCTGGGCCGATCCCCTGCGCTACTGGATGGGTTCCGCCATCTCGACTGGTGTCCATGATGTCCCCGTCATTTGTACCGCTGGCGAAATGACGGTTTTACACCCTCCGACAGGACAAAGCTGTGGTCAATATTTCGCAAGTTTTCTATCGGGTACCGGGATCGGTGGTGCGAGTATGGGGTATGTAGGAAATCCCAATGCGACGGAGAATTGCAATTACTGTCCGTACCAAGTCGGAGACGATTATGCGGTTTCCTACTCTTTCTTCTATGGAGAAAGGGTAAGGGATTGGGGTATCTTTACGGCGTTTTGTGTTAGTACATTGGCGATTGCGTTCTTGGTTAGTTGGGGTAGATTTTCTAGCTTGAAGTTTCCTAAGATGAAGTCTTTGGCGTTCGGGAAGAGGGGAAATTAGGGTGGGATGGAATCGAGAACAGGTTTGTACGCTTGTGTAGAGGATGAGAATGGACAATAGAATGGGATAGAAGGGGACAGGAGTTATGCTTTCATGGTTGTTATAGAATTATCGACTAATTAAAATTTTATAAAGTCTTATTGATAATAAAAGAATGAACAATAATATGAAATCTGATGACAGCAAAAGTTACATTATACAATGAGATCCTATCTCATACACAGATATATTCTATGTAACATTCATCGTCTAATTATAATATAATATAACAGTCTATCAGGAGCTTTTTGACAAAACTATTAATTAAAATTTTGCTTCCCGTGAAAAACTTGATTCATCCGTTCAGTTCATTTCCATCTGAAAGACTCAAGATCTACGAGTACAACCTCTCAAATATTGCAAAATCGAAATAGAATTTGTCGAAAAAAGTGCCAGATATTTGATTTGCTTGGGTCAGCAGGAGGTGGCGGTGGGATTAACTTCTCCCTTCTCTTTGGCTGCCATACTTGTACCATAGATGCTTACTAAGCCGTGCTCGTCCTTAACCTCACAGCTTGTAGACAAGACACATCCACCAAAAAAAAACTGAAAATTTCAGTATTAACCAGCGAATATAAAATTGATCAGATGGAACGTTCAGCTTCAACAGCACCATCAACTCTCTCAGAACCTAGTGAAACTCCAAAAACTACTACTTCTTCATCGTTAACACCGCTTGAGACTAGTATCAATGTGGAGGGTGGAAGGGAGAAGGGTGCAGTCGAACGAGTAGCCAATGCATAAGTATTCCTACAT
This sequence comes from Sclerotinia borealis F-4128, assembly GCA_000503235.1. NCBI lineage: Eukaryota > Fungi > Ascomycota > Leotiomycetes > Helotiales > Sclerotiniaceae > Sclerotinia > Sclerotinia borealis. The sequence goes on along the minus strand of KI628679.1, from coordinate 84,167 downwards.
TGGATTGAGTGAGTTTTGCTATACTGACCTTAAATACTTGTCAGAACTGTCGAAATAGAAAGGAAAGGTGTTCCGGCAATGAGCCCTGCACATCCTGTTTCAAGCACAATCGAGAATGCTCGTACACGCCGTTGAAATCACGAGGTAGGAAGAAGAAGCGTTCTCGCCTTGACTTTGAACCTCCTGAGGTCCAAGATCCGGTGTCGAGGGCTGGTCGAACAACTCCGCACATAACGAATCGACCAGAAGTTCTTCGTCCACTGATAACCAACGACAAGAATGGGCCGCTTGCAGTCAAGCGACGTGGAGAACTGCGTTCTTCTGGGATTGGAGTATGTCAGACCGGCTCAGGAGCATTCCAATATTATGGACCTGCATCCAATATGGCATTGTTTCAAAGTATTTACCAGTGCATTTATCGTACCACGAACCAAAACAATGACCGGCTAGGGGCGATGTGTGTTTGGGGGTTGGATCAATATGCCTTCCCCCCCGAGCGTCCTGAATATCAGCACCATAATGAGGGAGGTACATCCCTTCCCGTTCATCTGAGTAAGGACCTTGGGGACTGTTTTATTACCACCTATTTTAAGGTTGCTCATCCACAATGGCCTTTTCTTCAAGTCTCCGAAATTCGGGAAGACTGGGAATCCTTCTGGGAACCTCCGCCGCCCGAGCGAGACGCGTATTATAGTAGCAAGTTAACTCGCAAAAACATAGTATTAATGGTGTTGGCAATTGGTGCAGTAATGTCAAGTCTTTCTCCCCACAAGGATGCCAAACTTATGGCTAGATGGGCATCCTACTTGTCATCACGTGCTATGTTGTCAGGCTCGACTTTCGAAGACGCTTCCCTCAAAGGTGTCCATCTACTACTTCTTAAATCTATATATGCTATCGAACATATGCGTCCTAATGACGCTTATCTTTATGTAGGCCACGCGTCCTTGAATGCACTAGCATTGGGTATGAACAGGGCCCAGGTCGCCAATGGTACTCGTCCCAACATGCATCGTCTCCGGGTGACCTTTTGGAATCTTTACGCGACGGAAAAGCTCGTGTCCTTGTTTACTGGTCGCGCATCCTGTTTGCGAGATGAGTTTATTGACACTGCTTTCCCCGAAGACCCGCCAGTCTCGGAGACGGATAATGGGAATCCAGAAGAAATCGCAGACATGGCCTACCTCCGTGCTTTGGCGAATCTGGGCCGTGCAGCCGATCGTATCAACACTGGTATCTACTTTTGCGGTGGGGTTGCGACCGAGTCCACCAATATTTCCCGAGTTACCCGCGAGTGTGAAGTAGCCCTAGAAGAAGCGATGGGGAATCTCCCCCCTTTTCTACACTTCTTTGACTCTGCGATGCCTCCTAGTCCTCAATTGTGGCATGAAGTTCAACGTACACACCTTGGGTTACATTACTATCACTGTATCATTCTTCTCCATCGCCCAGCACAAACATTTGTGTCCAAATATGCATCAAAGGCCGAAGCTCTAATCGAAGCCAAGGAGTTAGGAATCACGGATATTTTTGGTTCCGTCGAAAAGGCCATGTCCGCATCCAAAAGTCTCATTGCTCTCGCGCTCGATACCTTAAATACGCGTGCAACGGCAATGAGGCAAGATTCTGGAGCGGCCTATAATATCGTAGGCGCCTGTCTCACATTACTATATGATGTTATAGGTGGACCACAGAAGACTGCTGCCGGTAACGTCGCGGGTACATTCAAAGCTGTTGAAGATGGCCTTCGGTGTCTGAGCTTTATGGAGCATACCGGACCTAGATGTGGGGGCTCGTTGAGTTCACGCATAATGTGTGTGGCCAAAGATGCATTTCGCTCCGTCAAAGCTCCTAATGTAGATGATGACCCCAATGACAATGCAACAGCTGTTAATAATACAGCATCATCATTATCATATGAGCCTGTTCAGGAACACCCCGACACCATACCTAATACCGTTATTGACCACGAGATGGACACACTCCTCGGACAATTCCCATGGCTCGCAAACACAACCACAACCACCAACACCGCGACCCCTCATTCTGCCGGCAACAACACAACTTCAACCTCCACTGCCGCACACCACAACCATACCTCCGATTTCAATTTCGCCGCCACTTCGATTTACGGGGGTTACTCTCAAGCCGATACACTGCATCAATATCCGACTCCCGCATTCAACAACTCGGATTTTCTCTACATGCCGAGCTTTGGCTTTGAGAACTCGACGCAGCCACAAATCCTGACGCCGGGAGTGGCCGCTACTGGTAGTGCCAGCAACACTACTCCTCAATCGGGAGTATATCAGTGGCCTGATGCCAATGGGCAGTTTTTTTCGGATAATGGTGAATCGGATGGGAACGCTGTTCCGTGGGGTTTACTGTGATTTTGTGAAATGTTAGTTTGTCTCATACTTTTTCGGGACTCGATGTTTTCCGTATCCGTATCCATACCAAATATCATACGTGATCATCAGGCAAATTTGGAGGAGTAGGTGGGGGCGGAGCGGGGGGGCAAGGTATTTGTTTTTGAGGGATGATACTGTATATATACGCGTTGAATCAGATATCGAATGGAACTTCAATGTAATATGATATATAGAACAATCAATAAAGGGACATCCATATAATATACAATTAGTATTCGTATCATAATGGGCACCACAGAATCATCGTCCAAATTACAATTTACACCATACCATACCATGCACCAACCATATCAGGAGCTCCAAACTAGCATGAGCCTTGAGGCACGCCACGACGTGCGTATAGAAAACCAAAAGGTAGGTATGCAACACATATTGAATCCCTCAATGAAGTAAATCTTTCAAATAATTTCTTGTATGGTTATATGGCGGAAGAGCTCTCTTTCTATTTTTCTTCTCCTTCAAGCCTAGGGCTCTCAGAACACAATCAGCCATTGCAATCCTTATATACGTGCTCTTTTTTTGCGGCTCTTTATAAGATAACCACCCTATACTGTAATCATACAAGAGTCGGATGAACAGAGAGTTGTGTTGCTACTAGCTAAGCGTATCTGCAAAGAAACGTATATATCTCTACTCGTAGTACTACATGAAATTACTCATCTCTAATATTTTGCCCGAAGAAATGGTAGGTACTGTATATACACCTTTGCTAAGCAGGATGATCCAGCTGGGCATGCTTAGCTGGATGGTTACTGATGTGTATATGTTTCTGTCTCTCATGCGATTTCCCTGATGCATGTGCCCAATAATGCGCGTTTGGCCTCTTTTGACCCCCAATTTTATTTCATGTCCTTCCTATGAAAACCCCTTTATGCGCCGGTTAATGCTGGAATGCGATGATTGCTAAAGTACAAGTGGGACATATTTCAGTGAAATTATATTAGGAAAGCCCATTTCGATGCGTTCAAGCACCGACAATCATGCCATTTGATTTCGTTTCTTCATCTTCGCCTTTGAGTCGGTCCTCAAATCCCGGGCGCCATTTTTTGAGATATTTGGCGGCGATGGGTTTTGCATTCTCGTCTTTCACGGTTAGCATGGCCACAATGTAACTAAGAGATAGATTCTTACAGGTGTTCCAAATATCTTCTACCGCATCGAGAGCCAATTCTCGGACCGGTGGTCGCATCATAACCAAGTAGAGAAGACTAGTTAGTGACAGATTGACCATTGTTGGATTTTTGCAAAGCCCTTTGATTTTATTCAACACCTCTGGACTCAACCCAGGGATCTCGCTCAAGAATCTAGTCAAGACTTTATCCTTTGCATCAAGATATTGAGAAAATCCATCTAAGACCTTGAGTGTCCATTTCTCGTAATGTAGCACTGCTGACCCATCGTCAAGCTTCATTTGTACTTTATCATTGTACCATTCTTCGCACAGCCAAGCAACTGCAATGTCGATTCGCTTTCGGAAGTCTTCAAGAATGTATACAAGAAGAGATTGTCGGATAGTATTACTTAATGATAATCGTTCAACATCTGACGATTCCACTTTGACAGCTTCGGAGGGATCTTCGAGACCGGCTCCAGCACGCGTTGCGAGGCGTGTAATGATGGTAATCCACGCATCTCGGTCATATGCACTAGCTGCCAGTCTATTTATGCCAGCCTTTGTCTTTCTTGCCGCGGGTTCATCTAAGGTCTGCATCACACCGAAGACTCGAGAAACAGTACCTTGGCCAACCAGGGCCGCCTCCTCGGAATTCAGGGATGGAGGGGGTGGCAACGTGAACGGTCCAAGGGCCACATTGGCTACCTTCTCGATATCCACTTTAAGCTCTTCGGGTGGTGAACTATCTAGTTTATTCAAGATTTGCTCCGTGTCTTCAGCATTGTAGAAATCGGGTTCGTAGTCATCATCGTCTTCTTCTACGCCCAGTGGAGCTGTTGCAGCATTGATTTCTTCAGACCTAGGCTCCGAGAGAGCCTGAAGCCTTGCTTTCACGCCCTAATCGCCATATAAGTAAACGTGCATGATATAATATAGTATTGGGTTTATGAGAACTTACGCCAATAGCTTGTTCAATAGTGTTCGTATCTATCTTCTGAAGGATTGTGATGCCAATCTTAACGACTAGGTCTTCTGATAACAGTGCAACATCAAACCCCTTCAAAGCTTCATCAGTTGTGATGGTAAAGAGCTCGGCGATTGTATGATTTCCAGGTGCTAACGGTGGTATATGTAGTCGATCGGGAGCAGGGGATGTAAATTGGGCGCCGAGCTTTTGTCGTTTGGCAGAGTCAAGACCGTCTACTGGCTCTGGGGGTCCACGCTTTCTGTTTGCCTCGTCAAATATCTCCGTTTTGGAGCGCATCATTCGTTCGACATATTGCTGAATTCGTCCATTGAGTGGATTGTGAGGGTCCCTACAACGTCAGCTTACAACAAGCAGAGTAAACAGGGGCAAAAGGGCATACCGCTTGCTGATATGAATGAGTAGTGACCTAGTAGTCTTTTCCATAGATTTAACCATAACGCGCAGTTTGGGGGTCATTGGGGAGTTGGCTAGTTTTAGAGGATTGAAGTTTAAGAGAACATTCAAGATTTTATTGGCAATATGAGGACGGGCTCGGATTAAGATGGAAAGGGAGTTCAGGGTGGCATCAACAAGTACAGCATCGCTAGATATGTCAGTTTCTAAAGGGGGAGGGAGGGGGTTGTCGAGTAGAATCAACATACCTAGAATTCTCTTGGAAGACAGCAAGGAGTCTATCGAGAAGACCTGACGCTTCCGCTTCGAGGTTCCGGGGAGGGAGGAGGGTGTGATTCGGAGGCACCATAGACAAAGATACCTGGAGAGGATCACTGCGCTGGACCAGAATAACGTCAGTATCATGTCTTTGAGAAAATACTAGATGGTCTTTCATACTCTAGTATCTGCATCAGGGCCTGTTGTTTGAACCAAGACAACTCTCTGCGCAAATTTTATGCAGCATATTCTTATTCCTGGCTTAGCAGCATCCCACATTCGCAGTATTCGAGTTTTAATTGCGACCATGCGATCCCAGGTTGGTGTATCGTAAGGATTGTTAATACTATTTGGGCGCATAAGTTAGAACCAGCTCCAATTGCCATTGCTTGACATTATTCAAAGGTATGCAGATGGAGAGTTTGCGCAAATGGTAAAAATCGCATAAGTCAGTAGAAATACAAAAATCAACGTACATCCATCGAACGACGAGTGGGTATATGCTAGCTGCAGTTTGCACAATACTCTTAATTACCGCACTATCTTCGTGCGGATTCTCAATCATATCCTTCAAAGTATCAAGTACAATCAAGCTCAGAGTTTCTTTCTGCGACGAAGGTATGGTTGGACTTGAAAAGGTCTCTGCGAGAAAATCGGCACCCCATCTTCTTAGTTCTACCCTCGCGGACGGTCCAATAATTGGTAGTATTCCTTGAATGATCTGTGTGTAATAGTTTGCATCTGAAAGTACAAGTTTCCGAGCATCATTCAGTTGATTGATCTGTTGTTCAACAGACAAGGTAGCCATGACGATGAGATGGCCGTGGAAAAAGAAGTCGAATACCGGGTATGATACTACGATGGATTGTACATGTATCGTACAAGCTGCATATGAGAAGAAACTACTATGATATCCACTACGTCGATTCGTTGTGTGGTTAGTAAAATTGACTTAGAACCATTATGCGTTGTTGTTGAACGAATCAAAGTTTGACTTGTTGAATTGTGCTTCTTTTCTTTGATGCGATGCTGAAAGGTATTGTATATAGACGCGACTAGCTTGTGCGATGCAGTATGTATCATAGATGATATCGGAGCTTGAATTAAAGTAGCCTTATCGATAAGGCTGAATCTCATGAACTTTACCACTTGGAATTTCTCTTGGGAAAGTGGCGCCATTGATCACATCAAAGTACAGAGATCACAATTCAAAATGCCGTTGTAAGTCTCTATCTCAATGGTGATCAAATGAATTATTTGTACTAACAAAGGATTATTGTAGAGTTCCTAAGTCTTCGTATTACGATAAGCACTACAAGCAATCCGCCGCCCTCATTCGAGCTCGAAAACCATACCTTGTGAAAAATGCTTTGACAGGTGCTGTTATCTTCGGATTCGCTATTGGAGTTTGTAGGTTTTTGAGAGAGGGTTTTCCGAACCAGTTCACAGTAATAATTGTCTACAGTTGCTTTTACTATCAAAGCAGTATCGCAAGACGACTTTGAAGATGTCAAAGTACCAGCCGCACCAACCAAATAGGACTCTTGACTTGGTTGAAAAGATATGATTGGGATCAATAGCAGCTCCTGCGGACCAGGTTCTAGGAAAATAGGGAAGGCTACTTAATGATGAGACAGATCAAATGGGGCAAAGTCTACAAGGTCACAGCTAGATGCGATGATGTGTACAAGTTCAGTGAGGGGCGTTTGGATGAAGGAAACTTCCGGAATATTCATGAGCTCCAAATTGAAGCTTTGTAGCTATACGTTATAAACACAGGTGGCGTTATTGCAATGTCGCTCAAAGGGAATCATATAATACCACATGTATGGAGGTAACCATATCTCATAACGCCGCCCCAACCCAAATGCTTTTCTGCCGTAACTCCTCAACATGCACCTATCTGCGCCTTCGTAGTCGTGAATACTTAGGTCAAAAACGACCAATCAATTCCCTCTTGGGCACAATCTCCGCCGGTGGAGGTTCGCGAGCCATCTCTTGGACCACATTCTGGAGTCCGGCGCGTGATATCTGATGGATTTGATTATTGGCTACGAGTGGGGCCCGATGATTATATTGCTCGTTGGAGATATGTGACGGCGGATGAGGAGGTCTAGCTTGCTTCGGCGACAGCGATGGCTGCCGACTGCCTAGAGGCGATGGTACAATAGTATGTGAGTGCGAGGCATTGGAAAACGGATTATGTGGAGAAACTCTTCCACCAGACATCATGTAGCCATTAGTATGTTGTAAGATTGATGTCGGGATATTAGAAAACGTTCCAGATATGGGACCGCCTTGTTGATGAGAATGACGACGGGGCTGTACTTGAACTTGAGATAAAGGGCTCGTGGTTCTTGGAGTATGCTGGGCTGATGTTTGACGTTGTATTAAATGAGCGTGAGAAGGGTGCTGCGGATTTGCCCATGGTGTTTGTTCAATAAATTGTTCTTCAGCTGGCCTGAATCGCGATGTTGATCCTACTATTCGCAATGCCGCTAATTCTTGCAGAGATAAAGCTGCAGGTTGATGCACATGTCTAGTCCGCTATGAAGAAGCTCCGTCAGCTTGTCCCTGTCATGACAGAATATTTCTTCTCGGACTGAATCCTAACCATGACTTTGAAATAATGCACTTACTCCCATCTTCTCGAAGTCCTCTTCGAGCTCGGAAGGTGTTGCCTGGGCCATGGATGGAGCGGCTGGGAATCCGACATGTTTGGCGATACCGGAAAGGATGGAAACTTCATTGGAATATGCTACCTGGTTTTGAACCTGTTGCGATCTCCGCGTAGGATAGTTCAGAGTGTACTCGGGTACGCCAGTTGAGTAATTCCTTCTATCATGTTGTATCTCGCACCATTGTTTGCCTAGCCGCTCCATCTTGGTTTCCCGAACCTCTCTTGCTTCTTGTCTATATTGAACAAGAATTTGGCTTCTCCTCGCAACAGCATGAATTTTGAGAGCCTGCAGCTCATATTCACGTAGTTTTTCGGCGACTCGAATCCTTTCGTCTCTCCGTGCCTCGACACTACTCATCATCGCTAGCAATTCGGGGTGTGTTAGCTGGTCTTGTCGAAGCATAGCCTCCTCTCGATTCATCTGCTCGAGACGTTCATCGTAGAGCCTAGAGATATTTTAGTAGACGCATTAGTGACTATAAATGAAATCTGACCTGTCTCTGAAGACTGAGAAGTTCTTCTCGATCCCGCCTAATTGATCAAAGGCGCTCATCTTTTTTTCCACTGTTTCAGATATGCGTTAGAACAACTGCGTATGTTCAAGCTTTTCATGTTCCAAAACAAACTCACATTCTTCCTCTGTCTTCAATACAAGATCCGCTTCATCATCTCCCTCGTTTTCTGCCTGGTCCTCCTCGCCGTTCCTTGCATCATCTTCGCCATTTGTCAGCGTACCATTCTGCACACTGTCCGACTCATCCTCAACATTTATGCCATTCTCCACAGCCTTTTTCTTCTTCCGTCCACGTCTTTTGGGCGACACTGGTATGTCAGCGGGTTCGGTGTTTTCGTCATCGGGAAGTATTGCCTCTGTAGCATTCACGGAAACCTCTCCCTGTGCCCCATCGCCTTCTTCGCCTGATATGTTACCGCTGGTTGCATTTAGTGCGTCTTCTTCTACAGGTAAATCGTCATCAATCGCATAATCGTCGCCTTGATTAAGTATAAAGCCCGTCCGCTTGGGCAAAGGTTCATCGAAGTCATCGTCGAGTCCGCCGCTGCCCATTATTGATCGCTTGCGTTTTCTTGAATCGATTTCGGAAGTCGATAGTGCCCTCTTTCCTTCGCCCGAAGAATCTTCTAGTGATGTAGCAGCTGTAACTGGGTTGTGACTACCCAGCTCGGCAGCATCACGGAGGGAACTTTTAGGGCTATCGATGGGAATAGAAACATCTTCGTCGGATAACGGATCTGCGTCATCTTCGTCTTCTTCTGCCTCGTCTGCCATGATCTGGTTGTGTAGTTTGCTAGGGCTGCGATCGTGGGGGTCGGTACCATTATGGGAATTAAGAACCACATTCTTTTGCACTCTCAGCTTGTGCGGTGATTCTTCCAGACGCTCCGTCTCTGCTTCAGAATCATCATCTTCAGAGGGGTTACTAAGTTCATCTGAGGCTTCGGCGTCGTCCTCATGTTCTTGCTCGGCATCTTTGTCTTCAATTTCGCTCAAACTACTAGAGCGATCTTCTTCAAGCTCGACATCGCTGAGCTCATCATCAACAGAAGCTGAGTCAGGCATGATACAGTCAACCACTATTTCGGGCTGAATCTCGCCGCTCATTTTGAGGGTAAATTAAGTATTGTTCAAAATCGTTGTAATGTTCATATAATCACTTGTCGCAAATCGAAGCACTGGAATAGAATCAAGGTACTAAATCCGGTAGAACTTCGGTTAGTAAAGGCGGTCATCAGCTGAGGGCAGAATTGATTCTCTTGATCCCTGCATATTTATTTAATTTTTTAACTGAAAGCCCCGATCTCGAAACTACAAGAGATAATATTTTACCTACATCAATTGCCTCGAAACGAGAACATCTTAGTCACAATGGGTAAACGAAGCCGAAACGACAGTACCAATGGAGGAGAGAAAATCAAGGTTAAAGAAAGTGCCGGCAAATTATTCCTCACAGAAGGCAAGGCTGTCGACCCTACTTTAGCCTTGCTCTTTGCATCAAGTGTAAGTCTCGACATTCTGACACTGCGCATGTTTGCTGATGTAGAGTAGGCTGGTCCAGTACAAGCTCCTTCGAATTCTAGATATCAAGAAGCACCACCTGCGCGCCATAGAGATGTAGAAACGCAAGATGGAGAATCCCCTGATGAATCTGATGATGAAGATGCTGAAGATCTCGAGATGGGCGAGGATGACGATGACTTGAGTAGCGTTGATGGCGATCTCGAAGATGTTGAAATCTCGGATCTCTCGGATGAAGACAATAGTCCCAACGAGATACCTGAATTAGATACATACATTGCAGCGAAAACCGAGAAACCGGAACGAAAACGCAAAAGGAAGACTGATGAGCCAGACCTCGAAGGAAAATATCTACAGAAGCTGGCCAGGGAAGAAGAAAAGGAAGAAGAAGAACGCCAAGCTGAAAGGCGACTGAAACGCCAAAAATTGGCTGCAGAGCAAAATCCTGCTGTTGAGGAAGATGTCGAGGAAGCTGGTTCTGATGACGACATGGAGGACGCGGAATCTGACGAAGAGGCCGAAAGCGAGGATGGTGCGGAAGAGTCTGATTCCAAGGAGGAAAGCCTCAAAAGAAAAACACCGTCCGATGCTCCTCTACATGAATCCCTCGTACCGGACAACGACGCGACCGAGCTTGAAAAGGCATCTCGTACTATCTTCCTTGGAAACGTAGCGAGCTCTACTATATCGTCCAAAGCCGACAAGAAGATTCTCATGTCCCATCTATCCTCTTTCATAGATGATCTTCCAGTACCCCAGTCCGCTAAACCATCCCATAAACTGGAATCCCTCCGCTTCCGCTCCACTGCCTATGCCACTTCTGCACTACCAAAAAAGGCTGCGTTTGCTAAGAAGGATATCATGACTGCTACAACGAAAAGCACAAATGCCTACGCCGTGTACTCTACGCCATTCGCAGCAAGGGAGGCCGTCAAGAAGCTCAACGGAACCATGGTATTAGACCGCCATCTTCGTGTAGATGGTGTGGCCCATCCTGCGAAAACCGATCACCGCCGATGTGTCTTTGTTGGAAACCTAGGCTTTGTCGATGATGAATCCCTTCTTGAACAAGACGGCGAGAATAGCCGGAAACGGTCAAGAATACCTTCTGATATTGAAGAAGGTCTATGGAGGCAATTTGGAAAAGCTGGTGAAGTAGAGAGTGTGCGAGTAATTCGTGATGAGAAGACCCGTGTTGGCAAGGGATTCGCTTATGTTCAATTTACGGTTAGTTTCCATTATTACTTGACGACGTTCAAGGTCTTATTGACGTATTACTACAGGACGCAAACGCAGTTGAATCGGCCCTACTGTTCAATGAAAAAAAGTATCCACCAATGCTTCCTCGACCTCTCCGTGTCGTCCGCGCCAAAGCCCAACATAAACAAGTTTCGTCCCGACCCATAGCTCGTCAACCGAAATCGTCAAACTCCTCCCAGATTTACAATCCCAAGATTGACTCAAATCAAGCCTCGTTACAGGGCAGAGCTACCAAGCTGTTAGGAAAAGCCGGTGGTGCAAAGTTCAAGAAGACTGGGGCCAACGATACCACTCTGGGTACCAAAGGAGACAATCAGGTCAGTGGGAATGGAGAAGTCAAGAGCGGAATGGCTGGTATCAAAGCACCTGAGAGTTTCGTCTTTGAAGGTTATAGAGCTAGCGCGAGCAAGGGCAAGCCGAAGGACCTAAAGCTGGGAGGAAAGGGCGGTGGAAAGAAGAAGAGCAATATCAGATCAAGGTCTTCAAACAGAGGTGCAGAGTGGAAGAAGCGAGGCTCAAAGTAAGCTTAATTCGTTGTAATCAGAATAATGATGTAGAAAGTATTGGTGAATCAAGCACCAATGAGAATTGTAACATTCAGAACTACTTTGCTGGCCTTGTTATTAATATCTTTCTATGTATCTGTGAAACCACCTTTACTAACATTGAAAAACGCTTCAATTTGCAGCCAAAAGTGCGGGGCACTCATTTTAAATAACACAACACACGTGATGTGATAATTTCCAAGATCATTTTTTTGCAATGCGACATAAGATTTTCTTTCACACGCCCACATTATTCCCAGTCAAAGTCTAAATATGTCTGGCTTCAGCTTTGCATTCGTAGGCGATGATATAGAAATAGATTCGACCCAAGAAGCACCTCCACCCAATTCCCACCACGCTGCAGAGACCGGCACCCTAGCAACACGGAAATCCAGCGGGGCATTTCCAGTGGCAGGACAACCTCTGTTACCTCCGACATATCATACTGTAGAAGAATTACTTAAGACATTACCATCTCAGATTGCCTATTCTACATTGGTAGTCAAATTGGATGATGGAAGGGAGATCAGAATTCCCAGACGGGAGTTATGGGATGTCAGAGCACAGTTGATGGCTGAGGATGAGGGGGATGGAGAAGGCTTGATGGGACTGGGGAATGATGATGTGAAGACTGGTGTCTACGAGGGGGGGTTTAAGAGTTGGGAAAGTTCGGTGGATTTGGTGAAGGTTCTCGGTGGAAGGGCGGCCATGGGTGAGGGAAGGAGAAGAGTTTTAGAGGTATGCAGGATGTTGTGACGAGGGTTTCTAGACTTCATTCACATCCATACATGTCAATCATGCTGACGGATTTGACAGCTCGGCTGTGGGACTGCTCTTCCATCTCTAGCAGTCTTCCAATGGTTTCTCGAAAACACAACCACTTCCACTTCCACTTCTACTTCCGGACTGGAGCTTGGACTTGCAGACTATAATCCCACGGTCCTACAACTCGTCACCTTACCCAATGTCCTCCTCTCCTGGGCACAAATCACAAAACCCGAACTATGGGAAGCCGAAGGAGAACTCGACATTGACGAAGCACTTATCTCTGAATTTATCTCTGCGCTGAATACCCGCAACATTGACTTGTCATTTTTCTCTGGTGCTTGGTCTCAAGATCTTGTGTCTCTGGTCACTGATAAGTTGCATCTATCGTGTGAGAACACAATCATGATCGGAGCAGAAACAATATACTCACCCGTTGCTCTGAGAGCCTTTGCCGAGACATTGATGGCATTGCTTGAGTTAAGCACGGGCCCAAATAAGATAGCGCTGATAGGAGCCAAGAAGGTGTATTTTGGAGTTGGTGGTTCAATAGAAGATTTCGTCACAGATGTTACAGCGAGGGGAGCTCTGGTAGAACAAGTTAGGGAAGAGTCTGATGGGGTTAGAAGAGCTGTTATAGAAGTTAGAAAAGCATGTTGAATATCGAATCTCCAAAGTCCTCGAAATGTTCCAGTACAAGGTGGGAATGTTCACGCAGTGGCAGCACTGCGGGTATTCAACTATTGCAAGGGTGAGTGGAGTATTCGAAATCCTCAGATGAACTACCAGGACCGCATGATGAAGAAACATCTCCGAATCGATGGCCAACTTGATATTTGTAAGTGAAACATTTCACAAATGGGCACCTATCAGCAAAACTTTAGTTCCCAAATGGTAAGATGGATGTACGCTAAATCGCCCCGCACCGGGCTAAGACTTCACATGAACAACTAACTACCTAGATACCTACCTAGTACCTACCTACCACTCATATATACATCCGTGTTTCCGTGCCCAGATTTTCGAACTTAGTTTCTCAGGTCGGTGATATAATTGTAGCTGTTTAAGCTTATCCTTGAATCAGTACTCGTGTAGTTATCCCCAGCATGTGGCGCGCGGAAGGGTACCGGTCAAGATGGCGGGGTAACTTATATCTTAGATTGCTCTTTCCTTCACTTCAATTGTCCATCCTTCTTTCATCATTTCTTCACATATAAGTGATATATTTCTCTTGTGTGGTCTGTTTGATACTTTAGATACTTTGATTCTATACTGAGACTTCCCAAAGCTGTCTAATTTCATTTCTAAGTTGTTATTCGAACAAAACTTCTAAATCTCCAATACAAGCTACCGGTACACAAGCATCTCTTTCGGGCAATATATCATGGCAGTTCCATCAAGTGAGGGTTATAAGCCCGAGTGGCTTGAGGTAATTGACCGTTTTCAGCCCATACAGCTACCTTTCACATCACTTTCCCTCAACAATATACTAAAACACAATAACTCCAGCTCGAAAAAGTCCTCGGCACTCGTCCTGTTCTTTCCGGCGGCCCATCCGACATTAAAGGGCAATTCGACGCCCTAATAACCGCCCTCGCGGCTCAAAGAGGATCCCCCGATATCTCTGTCCAAACTCGCGATGCCTCTGCCGAAGGCGTCCCGGTTCGCATCTACACCCCACCAAATCCCTCTGGCACGAAACTCCCACTCGGAGTATATTACCACGGAGGTGGCTATTGTGTGGGAGATCTAGATTCCGAGGATGTGTGGTGTCGATACATTGCCAAGAATACTCCGTGTATCATCGTCTCGGTCGATTATAGGTTGGGTCCGAAACACAAGTTGCCGGTGATGTTGGACGATAGCGTTACGGCATATGAATGGGTAAATTCCCCATCATCATGATCCCTCCCGTCCACCGTCCTTGTCATCACATACCATCCCCTCAACAGCCCATCAACCCTCCAAACCCCAACCGACTAACCAACTAATCAACCAATCAACTAACCAATACCCCAGGCCTACGACCACTCCTCTGAACTCGGCGCCGACCCCACCCAGACCTTCACCATCGGTGCATCCGCCGGCGGAGGCCTAGCCCTCACCGTCGCCAACGACCTAATCGCGGCCGGCAAACGCAACCACATACAAGGCATCGTAGCCATGGTCCCCGTAGCCGCTCATCCCACCTCCGTTCCCGCCGCCTATAAACTGCACTACCAATCCTACAATGAAAATGCGGCTGACGTTCCCATCATCAATCTCGAGACTATGGACACCTTTTTCGCGGCCGTCGATGCGGATTTTCATGATCCGAGGACTTGTAGGTTTGCCTATTTCTCATTTCCCATTTCCCATTGCCCATTGCCCATTTCTCATTCCCCATTTTTCTGTCTTCGATATGTAGAGAGAGTATAATCACTGATACATACATGCCCCTTCTAGTCGTAACCCTTTCTCAGCATCTTTCCTCCTTCCCTCCAACCTATATCGCCACGTGTGGTAAAGATCCTCTACGTGACGATGGCAAGGTTCTCGAGATGATGTTGAAAGATAAAGGTATCCCAACGAAGAGCAATCACTATGACGGCGTGCCGCATTTCTTCTGGCTTTTCCCGGGTATTAAAGGGGGAGAGGATGTTTTAGCAAATGTTTGTGAAGGGGTGAGATTCGTTTTGGGTGCTTAGGTCATGGGACGACTTATTTCCCAAAGTCTTACTGTTCCGAATAACAATATATTGATTTGTAGAATTCTAAGTCAACGTTACGTAATATTGTGAATTTATTTTCCCAAACCAAAAAATGGAATTCTCAATACTGAATACAATACTGAAAAAAGCTATAAAAAAAATCTATGTGAAGTCATTCATCGTCCAGATGTCAGATCCAAAAATTTGCCCCAACTCCAACGCCAGCGCTAATACATCTGCGAGTCCAAATGTATACGCGACTCTCTCAACGAAGCAAAATTAAACCCTGTCCGAGTATTAAGAAGCAAAGTTTTGTAAGCCATTGGAGATTTTTGGCCAAACGACAGCCTTCTCTAGAGCTTGCAAAACATCTGCTTTCAAATCCTCTGCATCCTCAATTCCACAACTGATACGGACTAAGTCATCATACACCCCAATAGCCTCTCTGTGATCTTTGGGAATGCCAGCATGTGTCATGCTGCTTGGAACCTCTACCAAACTCTCGACTCCTCCCAAACTCTCTGCCAAGGTGTAGATGTTTGTCATTTGGCAAAACTTCTCGGCTGCAGCGGAACCTCCTTTGATGCGGAAGGAAAGCATGCCACCTCCCATACCATCTCTGTGTTGCTTGAGAGCAATTTTGCGGTGTGGGTGAGAATCCAAACCGGGGTAGTTGACGGCAATGACGTGTGGTGAACTCTCCAATGCTTTGGCCACCACGGTCGCGTTGATGGATGCTTCTCGGGCTCTGAGATGTAATGTCTTTAAGCCGCGGTGAGCAAGCCAGCTGTCGAATGCGGAGGGAATGCAACCAATGGCATTTTGCAAAAAGCCTAATCTTTCCTTCATGGCGTCGGAGTTGAAAGCAGCTACACCCATCACTACATCGGAGTGTCCATTGATATATTTGGTAACAGAGTGGACGACGATATCAGCTCCGTGGTCCAATGGTTGCTGGATGTAAGGGCTCATGAAAGTATTGTCAACCACAACCATTATGCCGTGTTTGTGGGCGGCTGTAGCCACCGCTCTTATATCTACAAGTCGCAGAGTTGGATTGCTTGGAGTTTCAATCCAAATGAGTTTGGTCTCTGGTGTAATATGATCCACAACATCCACCTCGATTTCTGGCGTAAATGTAACTTTCACACCATGTGCCTTAGCAACCTGTGTGAAGTATCTATGAGTCCCACCATAAACATCCGATACGGAAATAACATGCGAACCGGCAGCCAGGGATTGTAAAATGGTGGCC
Organism: Sclerotinia borealis F-4128; assembly: GCA_000503235.1. Taxonomy (NCBI): domain Eukaryota; kingdom Fungi; phylum Ascomycota; class Leotiomycetes; order Helotiales; family Sclerotiniaceae; genus Sclerotinia; species Sclerotinia borealis. Next base: position 67,752 of record KI628679.1, on the reverse strand, counting down.
GTGGTAGCAGAGCCAGAAGAGAAAGCTAGAGCATATTTTGCATGTTCAAGAGCTGCGACCGCCGTCTCGAAATTGTCACGATTGGGGTTGGAGCTTCTGCTGTATTCGTATGCGCCAACGGGTTTTCCAACGGCGGTTTGCGCAAATGTGGTAGAGAGAGAGATGGCTTCGATGACGGCGCCGGTGACGGGATCATGAGGGGACCCAGCATGAACTGCTAAGGTGCCAAATCGATGGACTGGAGAAGGGGCTCGCGGAGGAGTCTCAATAGGATGATCGAAGGTAGGAACCGTCATTGTGAGAGTTTGAGGGGTAGTAATGCGGGGTTATAAATCCTTTTTTTTTTCGAGAGAAAGAGATCAGTTTTTACTCAAGGGAGGAAAATGCGACAGAAACTTGATAATGGATCAACACAAAATATGGATTGATTGTGGATGAGGTTATCAACTTATACCTTTTTTTCTCAGTAGAAGAAGAAAATATGCAAGTGTCCCTTGGTAATGGGTCAAATTGGGTAATAAGTAATATATTGAGTAAGAAGATGAAGCTAAACCTTAATTGTTATAACAAAGGCGGTAAATATAGATTTAGTATTGAGGCTAAAGCACGCAATTCTTCCATATAAGAGATGGAATGAGATATCTAGGTAGGTAGGTAAGTAAAAGAAGGCAGGAGAAAGGGTATGAAATTGATTATGGTATGAAGCATGAAGGTATCCTGACAAATAGCTATCAAATAGCTATCAAATAGCTGTCATGCCTCGTATATAATCTATTCGTATTATCAATCTTTCAATTGTCTGGTGGAACTATTGTATTGCGGTTGCGCCTTTGATGTCATTGAAATCCAAAACAAGAAGGTCATGAAGGTAGTATGTATTACTGGGGACTTGGGTAGGTGATTACCTAGGTATGTAATAAAGAAGAATACTTGAGCAGACATAAGATCTTATTAGCATCTGCTTTCCCTAAGTAGATGTTAGATGTTCTCATCTAATAATAAGAGAAATGTATCTACTCGAGTTGATAATAAAGATCTAAAAAAAAAGACATATCGGATTGAAACCCCTAGAATCCCCAGAAATCTATAAATTCGCAAAGTTCCATTGGTCGATCTTCACTAGTGGAACTGAAAATTGCCGGAACATTCGTTCCCTTCGATAAAATAGAAATGCTATGATGCTGACTAATACATCTCCCGTAAAGAACCAGTTAAAATTGTTTGGCATAAACCTCAAATTCCGATTTCCCGACAACCCCGATGATTAGAACTTAAAAAGTGACAATATTAATAAGCAATCTTGGAATGCAAATCGAGAAACAAAACAACAAAACACTAAGGGGTGAAATATCTATCCATCAAATTCAAATTGACATCTGAATCTGGATTCTCGGTCTTTATTGCATGAATTGAAACAACTTCTGGTCATTATGAATGATGAAGAACATCTCTTGAAATAAACATTCTGATCGCCACCCTTGATCTCCCTACTTCCTTACGTCGTCTTGTGGAAAAGGCAAAAACACTATGCCACCAAGGAGATCACACAAGAAATCCAAAGCTGGATGTCAAAGATGCAAGCACAGAAAGATCAAGGTGAATGCTATCAAGAGATGATAATGAACCAACCCATATGCTAACTTTGAGTTAGTGTGATGAAAAACATCCGCTGTGTGGAAATTGTCAAAAACATGGTCCGTATATCTTTAATGAAGATGAAAATAGTTATTGAGTTATTGACATTGAATAGGCGTTTCCTGTGACTTTGGTGAAAACTCCTCATCACCTGATTCATCAACTTCACAACCTTCAACCTTACTTTATCAAAATTCCGAAGATTCTATCATCAATTTCTCATCACCTGCTTCTACCAGTTCTTCGATAATGCCATTCTATTCATCGCCTACAGAGATGATCAGGACCCGTGTGGATCCAGTATTTGATCGATCACTTGAGCTCAAGCTTATGCACCATTATACGGCAACGACCTCGAAAACGTTATCTAATGATGAAAGTCAGGATGTTGCTTGGTCGATAAACGTGCCATCACTCGCTTATGATTCACCATTTCTAATGGATGCTATTCTTGCTGTGTCTGCTTTACATCTACGTATATTGCAGCCCGAAGATCGAAGTCTCGTACGCGCATCACATAGCTATATGGCTTCAGCTCTTGCTCAGTATTCTTCCCTTTTGAACCAAGGACCATCCGAATGCAATGCAGAAGCACTTTTCTGTACCGCCGCTCTCATTGCCTTTCAAGCATCAGCATCTCGTTGTGTCGAGAATGCAATTGACAGTGATTCCGAAAACGGTTACGTCCTACCACTCGCTTGGTTTCATTCCTTTCAAGGGGTGAAGACAGTCGTCATAACCTCCTGGCAGTGGTTACGGAACTCCCAAAAAATATTTCCTATTATTAATGGCCAGCCTCCATTATTACTAGATCTTGATCCTGAACGTCGGGGTTTCTTTGCTCCTTTACTTGAAGGAATCGAACACGGATCAACTTCAGATAATGCCTCCCTGGATGCGGATTCAAAGCAGGCATGCGAACATGCCGTGGCCATGCTTAACTGGGCGCATCAAAAACCCGAGCGAGCTCGAATTGTTGGTTTTGCGGCCACCGTGTCACGTCGCTATATTGAGCTCATGCGGGAACAGGATCCTCGTGCTCTAGTCATTGCGGCATGTTTCTTCGCCATGACACGCATTGTTGATGATATCTGGTGGCTTCAAGGCGTCGCCAAGAGAGAAGTGACAGGAATCTTCAGTTTATTACCGGAAGAGTGGTGGCCAAAAATGGACTGGCCAATGCGAATCGCCCACTTCGAAGGGAAGCTCGATGAGGATACCTGGGGTTTTTGTTGGCATACTGATTCTGAGGGCACGTCAAAGCCGGAAGAACGGTCCAATGGCAATCTCATTTCACATATCGATATGTTGGCGCAAATTTTGAATCAAACCGCACCACCACCAGATTGAAAGGGGTTTTCCATCCGCCAGTTATAAAGATTTGAAATGTCGATATATGATATGCCTATACCGCAAATTATAAAGATTGAACATGCCGAAACATGATATGCCTACATTTATCTTGGGTTATCGTGGTCATCGGTACATTGGGGACAAAATGGGGAACGGCACTGGCTGGGAACAAGCACTTTGAGCCATTGTACGGAGTTCCTTCTGGCTTGAATAGGAGCAATATGGCACAATTATACGGCAAACAACTCAGCTGATAGTCAATAATAGATGTACAGTACAGATGAGAGGGTTATTAGGCTCAGTTTTAAGGTTTTAATATGTATTTATCATAAATCATGTGTACGCACATGAAGCGCAAGGAATGATTCTATTAATAACATATTCGCATAACTTTCATCCCCCTTTCATTAATATTTCGGTTCTCGCCAAAGAAGAATCCAACTCATCATTACCTCCCTCTCGCGAATGAAGAAAACTACTGAAGAACGAGGACGAGATCCTTGTATCCATTCCACTTCTTCTTCTTCTTCTTCTTCTCATCGCTTGATATTTAACCGCAGCGCAACAACATGTTTCAATATCACTTCAAAATCCGAAACCCTCTCTCTTTCTCTCCTCTATGATAATATTGTAATAATGCAATAAAGTCAAAGTATACAATGTATATAAGACTACCTACTCTACCCTATACACAGTCTACATCATTATATATATATATACTAATACTAATATATGATAGAACCAAGGACCTCCACCTCAACAATATGGACAGGGATATCAACAAGAACATCAACAGGGAAATATGGGCGGTCAATAGGGATGATATGGTGGGCGGCAGGGATATCAAGGTGGAGGTGGAGGTGGATTCGGAGGACTGGGTGGTGAACATTATGGAGGGGGTGGTGCTGGGTTTGGAGGTCAATATCAAGGATATTAAGAATGTCAAGGTGGAGGTGGAGGTGGATTCGAAGGATCAGATATTGAATATTATAGAAATGATAATGATAGGTTCGGAGGTAAACATCAAGGATATCAAGGATATCAAGATAAAGATCGAAATAGATTCGGAAAGTCAGATAATAAACATTGCGGAAATAGGTAGTGATAATGGATTCGGAGGTCAATGTCAAGGACATCAAGGTGATGGAGGGGGATTTGGAGGTCAACAGGGACATCAAAGGAGGAGGTGGTGGAAAGTATATGAGTATGTATAATATACTCGAGTTATTCATATAATATCCACTCCTAACCTTATTTTTGACTTTTCCTTTTCACTCCTAATCTGGAAAACCTTCACTTACTTCTTCCTGCTCCTAACTCTAGACATCAGTGAGTCTGTTCCTTCTTGCAAAGATCACTGGTATAGTTAGCTAAATACAGTAAGAACAATAGTCTATAAACAATAGAGAGACATATAAATATGATAAGAAGTATACTGTTTGACTCAGGAATGATAACGAAGGACAACATTCATAACAACCACAACCACGACAACAACAACCACAACAACAACAACAACAACAACAACAACTACAACTACAACAACTAAAATGAACTACTCTCCAGACTTTGCATGTCTTTTTGTGGTTATTCTTTACTCGGTGTATTTGAGATTTGTTGTGGAAGATGTTGTTATTATTATGCATGCGGTGCAATGGTGCATTGGAGTGTTCATTTTGGGCCTAAACATTATTTTGTTTGCTCATTATCCAACAATCATCGTTAATGGAATGATCAGTAGTGATCTAACATTGTTGTTGCTTGGGTGTGGAGCACAAATCTGGTTCTGGATCTGCGAATCTTGTGGGGTGGGTAGTGAAGTTATGTCCAATACATCATTTTACATATCCTTAATCTCAGGGGTATTCGCACTCGCAAACACTGGATTGAACATCGCAGCTGTCGGTTATAACGACGGGAACAAGTTTGCGTTGGCAGTTGGTATTATATCCTTATTAATTCCATTTTTATTCTTTGTTTACGAGCGGAGAAAACCAAGGGGCTGTGTGTCGGCCTGGAGAACCTGGCCTCAGCCAGCCAATAAACTATCATAGACATGGAAAGGATTGCGACACCAGTCTAAGTTGGATGGAGCAATGGCAGAAAAGAAAGTGCGAGGATTGGGGGAAGGGATAGTAGCAGATATAAGTTGGGCAGGGGAGGATGTGGTTGATAGTCTTTATTAACTGATGGTTGCGAAATCCGATATGGGATGGATGGATGGATGAATAAAAGACACATACTATATATACTTAGGTTTTGTGATATGGTGAAGAGAACTGTAAATGTACTTTCTTTATGCGTGCCTTCATGTCTGTACTAGGTATTTAATGACAGGTGATGGGTATAGCATAATATAACACAATACATGAGTTGAGTACCATATAATATAATATAACATATGAGATAAGATGAGGAAGCCTACTCATAGTAAGATATTCAAAGTTATAATTGTATTGCTTCCATGTTGCTGACTGCTACCATATCTGTTTATGTGAATGTGAATTTGAAAAAGGAAAAGAAGAATTAAAGATCATGACAGTACTAGGTAGTAATATGCTGATATATGGTACCACACGATTCCGAGGACAAACAAGGATCATCAATAAATAAAGAATGAAGGTCATGTACATACTGTTTGCATCGCTCTCTATTATCCATTAAAGTAATGAAAAGCAAAAGGCAACTCACTACCGCCGGAGCAGTAAAGTAGCAAAGTAGCAAAGTGATGTTACGCCTGCAATGCCTGTATATCTCATCTTCCAGCCCCAAAACTCCATGTCGCTAAAATCAAACAATGCATCCATCCATAGCATTTCTGAAGCAAATACCCACCCGTATCAATTCCAAGAAGCACAGCCAATATCTCCAATCGATTTGTCATCTTCTGGACTTGGCCATAGCTGCAAGCCGTGCTCGTTTTTCAGCTTTCTCCTTCTTGAGTTTGTTCTCCTCGATAAGAGCCGCAGCATCTTCTTTCCTTGCGATACGAGCAGCCATCTCTTCTTCGTCGTCAACTTCATATGCTGCTGCTTCCATATCAGAAGATACATCAGACGCATAACCATCCCCCTCAACTTCTTCCTCCATGTCGTCCTCATCCTCATCAGTGGCGTAGTAGCGATCGAGATCCTTTCGATTATTTTTATATCGGTCATTACCTCCATTTCGAGCGGAATACGAAGGTGCAGGAGGCTTCGTAGTAGTTGCTCCACCACCTGGTCTTGGGCGAGCAGTTCCAGTGTATCCCGTTGTCGCTGTAGCAGCCTTTTTGACCTTCTTTTCAACGACTGGCGGTGGAGCCTTGGCACCAAGAGACTTCGTACCGCTCTGTCCATTCCGACTTAGATTCTGGCTGGAGTTTTGAAATTTGGAGCTCGGTTCAAGTCCCTTTTGAATGGTCTTTCCTTTCTGTGTCCTTGATTTATCCAGCTCTCGCTTGGGTGGCGCCTTCTCAATTCTTTTGTGCTGTATCTTTCCCACCTGTCCTAAAGAAGCCTGGGCAGCTTTTCCTCGCGCCAAAATCTCCGCATACGATCCTTTCTTGGGTGGTTTTGCCGATTCGGTGGAAGATGGTGGTGGGGTTGGATGTCCATTTTTGAATGTGGTGTTGGCCGACTTCGGCGTTGGTCTTCGTGGGTTTGTGTCGATCTTTATTCTGCTCGCATTTAGATCAATAGTCGTAGGACGTTGCGCTTGAGTGAATGGCCTCGATGTAGAAGCAGTATTTGGTCTTTGTAGCTTATCAACCGGCTTTCTCAACTCATCGTTTGCTTTTCGCTTTGGTGGGAGAGTGGCGGTCGGCATCGTTGGGCTTGGGCCCCCCGATATCTGGGCTAGGAGATCACCGATCTTGATCAAGTCAGTATAGAGATAATCTAGAGTGCAAGCAAATGCGCAAAGTGGACATACCGGCATGTTGAGTGATGTACTTGTGATACACAGAAAATGTGAAGAAAAGAAAATCAGAAGACAATGAATAACTCAAACGCTGATCGCGTGGATTTCTGACTTCTTGTATTGCATCAGCACATGCAGACTGATAGATACAGTGCTAGGAGGAATATGAAATTAGAAGCGCCAGATAACAAGTAAATGCGCCTCCGGAAGATAATGTTGTTTATGTGTTATTCCTGCAAATATTGTTGTTGAGGCAGTGTGAAAAACGAACAGCACTCAACGGTCAGCAAGGATTTAAGTCCATTTCAATATCACGTGATAGCTATGACAGGAATAGCTTAGCGGAAAGCCATTCGCCCACACAAGAACTTTTGTGATTTTAATCACATTCGAGATCCACAATCGAAACTTTTGCAACTTCAAAACCACCCAGAACTTGAAATTTCAGTCTCCGTCTCTTGCGGTTAAATCGATTGATATACCTGTTCTTCTAACAAAAACAAAAAATGTAAGAATATCCTCATATTACAGTCTTCACGGCGTTGATTCGCGCACTGTGATTATGCTTGAGAAAGATTGATCATTGACTGACAATATTTGCGCATAGCATTCAAAATGAAGTATCTCGCAGCATACCTTCTCCTCACCATCGGTGGAAAGGCCTCCCCTTCCGCTAACGATGTCACCGCCGTTCTCGAGTCCGTTGGAATCGAGGTCGACAACGAGCGTCTCGACACTCTCATCAAGGAGCTTAGCGGCAAGGACATCAACGAGGTCAGCAAAATTCAAAATAACCCACATACGTACTGGTAACTGACATAAAGATTAGTTGATCGCTGAGGGTTCCTCCAAGTTGGCTTCCGTCCCATCTGGTGGTGCCGGAGGTGCTGCCCCAGCTGCTGGTGGAGCTGCCGCCGCCGGTGGTGCCGTCGCTGAGGAGAAGGTTGAGGAGAAGGTTGAGGGTATGTTACACTACATTGGTCCTAACAGGATACCTACTAACGGAATCAATAGATAAGGAAGAATCTGATGAGGATATGGGTTTCGGTCTTTTCGATTAAGCAGTCAATTGACGTTTCCACGAACTCGACGCTCTCGACCTACCGGAATATCATATCGAGACTTCTGGAGGAAATCAGGCAGGCTTGGCCTGCCATTTGCATACCATATGGGTAGATGGATTGATCATTATAAACGTTCCCATGACAAGCATTTATTCATGCAAAATAGAGCAATAAAGACGTGATTCTACCATCATCAGCATCTCCACACATGTGCATAAATATACACACAACATATAAATCCCAGTGACCTGACTGAACATGCTTAAAAATTGCACTCCTGCTGCAAACCTTATAATTCCGGCATCAAGACTTTACCCAAAATGGTCTCCATGCTTTCCAGAGAGCTTATTAAAACCTTATACACCTATATGCTCTCTGAATTTAACCAAGGCCAATTAAAACACTCATAATCCCATTATCTTGTACCCCTCCAAAACGCCCACACCCCTGCATTGATTTCTTAGGCTGGAAAGCGACGACTGAGAGGTTTTGGCATCATTTGCCCTATTTTAGCGCCAAATTCTAAGCGAGAGCAAAAATTCGGGAAATTCCTGCCTTACTGTAGGACTTACCTCAACGACGAAGGACAATTCCATCACGACAACTCCATCCTTTCGACCACTTTCGAAAATCCCCACAGCAAAGATGGCTGACGAAGAATATGTGAGCAATTATCTATTTTCCCCTGCTTCAATCTAGATTGTATCTTTGCAGCAGCTTCGCAAATACGAAAGAGATGGATTGCTAATCATTTTCATGAATTCAATAGGATGCCCAAAAGGCTGCCGAGATCAAGGCAAAGAGATCTTTCCGCAAGTTTTCTTACCGTGGTATCGACCTCGACCAGTATGCCTACCTATATAAATCCACAACATGAATATCAAAGGGGATCTCATTGTAGCTAACCCTCATATTCTTCGAACAGACTCCTCGACCTCTCCTCCGACCAACTTCGCGATGTCGTCCACGCTCGTGCTCGCCGTAGGTTCAACCGCGGTTTGAAGCGCAAGCCTATGGGTCTCATCAAGAAGCTCCGTAAAGCCAAGCAAGAGGCTAGGCCAAACGAGAAGCCTGATTTGGTCAAGACTCACTTGAGAGATATGATCGTTGTCCCAGAAATGATTGGCAGCGTCATCGGTATCTACTCCGGAAAGGAGTTCAACCAGGTCGAAATCAAGCCTGAGATGGTTGGTCACTACTTGGCCGAGTTCTCTATCTCTTAGTAAGTTATCACCAACTTTGTTCTACGCCAATGCTTGAAGAATTGCACACTGGGAACATGTACTGACCCCAAAACAGCCGACCAGTCAAGCACGGAAGACCCGGTATCGGAGCCACTCACTCTTCCCGTTTCATTCCCCTCAAGTAAATTATCGGGATACATTTACTCTGTATCATTTGGGTTATCAAGGGAGGATGGATCGCATATTTGCCTGGGATTGTATGGCATATAAGCCTGGAATATCAACCTGCTTCTTGACCACGGTCAGAAGACAGCTATAATAGATAGCAAGCAATAGGCATTTATGAAAGTTACGTCAAGAATACATAGTCTTCTGAGCTGCATCGTGAATTCTCCGTGAAACCCCAGAGATCACACTCCCACCCGCATAATACACCATGCATACAAGACAGACGGACTTTCAAATATGCATATCTTTTAGTTCAAATGTCTGCTTCCCTCTCTCTGCCTGAACTTGGCAATCTTCAAATGCGACTTTGAGCTCAGTTGTGATTTCATAACTTACTTTACTACTTTCAAAAGCATCGCCTGCATATCCTCCTCTACTTACTTCTTCTCTTTGCTTGCATCATTGACATAGTACATACAGTGCTTCCATAAACTCTTGACGGAATACTCGAGTACATCACGATCGATCACTTGTTATTAGTTTTCATATCTATTCGAACCCCTGTCTGTTCTCCTTGCTGTGTATCGTACAGTAAGTAAGTAGTACAAGCACATCTTTTCCTCCCAAGTAATCTTTATCAATTCTGTACTGTAACCTTACTGTCATCAATGCCCAGCGGCCCTCTCTTACTTTCTTCACAAGCCTCCGTTTTCTCATACCCCTATTATTTTATTCCGACAGCCTCAGAATTTCTCTGTTTCGTTAGATCACATTACATTGTACTCGTATTGCATTACCATTCATCATCACTTTCCCCAACACCAGACCCTACACCAAACATATTTCTCCGATTCCGACTTGGCATCTTATAACCCTTTTCCCTGCGCTCCTTGTGACTTTCCCAAAAATCCCATTCTTCATACTGCAATCGCGTTCGTTGTTTCTCTAATCTGCTCCTCTTTCTTCTTTGCCTTGTTCTTCGTATTTCGCTTCTCTTGCCGCCGGTATTTTTGGCGCTGAAGATGTTATGAATGGTTTTGTTGATGTGTTTATGAATGAGGCGATAGAGATTTGTGAACGCCGACCCGATGGAGTTTAGGAGTAGACGGATGCGTGTACTCCAGGCGATGATGAGAGCGAGCGTTATAAGGGAGAAGGATGTGGGGACTATCGGGAAAGAACTTGTTAATGCTGTCCTGTTTAGCACGAATGAGGAAGAGATTCATACTTGCGATGACGCCTACGGTGCGAATAGAGAGGTAATCACCACCACCCCATTCTCTGGTATAATGTGAGACTATGCATGGTATGCTGAAAGTACATCTTAAACGGAAAGAAGATAACTAACTTGACGTTCATTCCAAATAGACCTGTAAAGAAACTAAGTGGCAGCTAATGGCAAAGATTAGCTCAGACTTCACAAATGTTCGAGTGAAGATGGTCATACGAATATAACTGTGAAGACCTATTCACAATACCAATTAGTCCAGCTGGTTGCATATGCAAAGGCAATAACTCACCGTGAATATCATGACAGATCTGCTTTGCGAACTTGCAAGATCAGCCTGGTGTCTTGAAAGGCGCACTTCATCCACCTGCATCGATTGGTCAGTACTGTAGATCAGGTAGCTATATCTCACCAACCTGTGTCTGCCTCTGTATCATGCCCAACAACTTGTCAAACTATCGTACGTCAGCTGAAACTACATATTAAGCTTATTGGTGGATACTCATACATCATCTCGAAAACTCTTCACACTTTCGATCATCCTTTCGATGCGTTGAGTATATTCTCCCAAATACACCTCGGCACTGCTCAAAAATGCCAATCCATTCGTAGTCAACTCTCGCTTTTCGTAAACATCCAACATGATCTTGATCTCTGTCATTTGACTAGCAAATAGCGTCTTTAGAGTGTTCAACTCATCCGCAATATCTCGCAGTTCCAACAGAGCGTGAGTGGTGTCACGATTTTGCTTCTCTACAATTTGGTCTTCGCGTTTATGTTTAGCACGAATAGAAGTGGTTCTCAGGTCGTCAATATCGACTGCTTTGTCCCGGAGACCTCGTGCACGGAAACTCTTAAAAGACGCTGTCATCTTCTCTGTCTGGTCGTCTGATTAGAGTCAGAACAAAAGGGGCTTCCACGCAAGAGAATACTTGCCAGAATACTGATCGCTTCTTCGAATGTTCGGAAAACATCCAAGTCGGGATGAGAAGTGCGTTCAAACAAAAGGGTAACCGCATGAAGTGCAACCACTAGAACACTAGGGAGTCAGTAAATTCCTATCAAGGAAGACACTCGAGAAATAATGAGGAACCAAAGTTGTGTTGGTGAATAGGAGAAAGAGTAGAAGATAAAGCACCCGACGAATTTAGACATTAGGGGGTTTCAAATCAAATTTGCTCACAAGCTGCAAGATCATGTGCATTCTCACAACGGTGCGTGAGATCGGCGTTGACTTCATTGAAAATGCTGTTTCGCAGGTCCGCTTGTTGATATAATCTGCCGTCCGCCTTCAGTCCGGATCTCTATATTTCAGTTAGTGGGATCCTTATTGATCATTGGAGCACACAAAAGGTCAGCTTTGAGGCATCTTACTCTAGGAAAGAAAGTGACAACGGATCCTGATCGTCATGGTTAGTCTTCTGATGGACTGCAAGCTCAGACTTCATACCATTAATGACCCATAACCAGAGCTGATCAACCATGAGGATATTCCCATCGAGAACGTCATCGTCAGAAGTCATATCTCTCTCGCTTGGGCTATCAAAATTCCCGGAATATCCATCAACCTCTTCTTCATCATCTTCCTCTTTCTCGTGGGTCACTCTCGATTTCCTCGCTGCATTGCTTATTCCGTGAACACTATGATTTTTATCAACATCGGACTCGATATGCCGTTCTTTAGTCATCTTGTACAGCATCTGATCGTCGTCTCTCGCCCTCGTATCGAGAAGACTAGGATATCCGAACTGATCCAGTGTACGCCGGGCATTGATGGGAGGATCATGTCCTAGATACTGCCAAAGGACTTGAGACTCTTGCGTGTCAAGCTTCGCCACGTGCTGAGGAACAGGTCTTGATCGACCTTGCTTGATGCGTTGTTTTACCAAAGCTCTTCTTTTTACAAGGACCTTGTAGGTATCAAAATGAAGGTAGGGTAGATACAAGCACATTTGAATGTGGTTCATGTCGATAGAACCAACGCCAATTTTGGGCGATGCTAATGGAGATACTGGTTGAAGCGTAAGCAAGAGTAGCTACGTAGCACAGATAGACTTTGACTTACCGCTTTCTAAGCCAAAGAAGCAACAATGAGGCTTTAGAAAACAAGCATGATGATGCCCTTGGTGCCGTCCACGTACATGTTTCGAATGCCAGTGCTCGGTATCTAACATTCTGCTGTGAACATCTGGTCCTTTCTCGATTGATATTCTTTGGAGAATATCCTTTCTGGTTAGTGGGGAGTAATGCATTGAGAGCTTGGAGGCTTACTAGGACCCAAGTGGGATTATTAAAAGGCACATGTATCCACGTAAGCTTGAGTTTCGAAACATTGGAATTTTGCAAAGGGGCTAGGACAGGAGTGACAAGACTTTCACTTTCTTTAAGCCCCTGTGATAAAGAGGATTTATTTCGATGAAAATCAGCGCCAGACGGGCTCAGAAACGAATTGTGAGCCGTTTGGGATTCGCTGTGCCTTAGGAGAGGCTCAGGTTTAGCCGCTGTATCATCGGTCTCGATTTGCGACCCCAGGGCAGGAATAGATGGAACTGCTCCTGTTGTTTTCTCCCCAATCAAACCTCCCAACGGTTGCGCTTTGACATTTGCTGCTCTTCGAGACAATAGATCAGGGCTTGAGCCCCTTGACGTTGGCTTATGGTTCAATGAATCATCCTTGACCTTATGACCGGAAGTGACTTTGTTTAGTGGCAAATATGGAGCACGAGTATTGTGGCTTAGAAATTGTCGAATCACTGGCACAACTGATACCTCTTCCCGTCTTTCTTTCAGAAGTTTGGTAGGACCGTATCTTTTGAAGTCTTGTATTGTCTTATTCGTTGACCAGACTCTGATTGGGGGCTCCATCATTGGGGTTGTCGTATTACCTTCATAAAAGCCATTGATCTCCACCATGACTTTGTTCTCGAGATTTAGTTCGTAGTGTGTTTCTTTACTTAACTTACAAGCGTTCTTGACCGAAGCAGCGAGTGCTAGTAGATATGAATCTTTGGTATGACTATTTACGAGGCCGAATGTCGCACATTTTGTATGAGTACTCACCAATGGATACACAGTTTCGTTACGTAGATTGAGTATCGTGGACTTGATAGACGCGATGGGTGCATGGAAAGGTTTACCTTGATCTAAACCAGTAAGATCTGAATCCAACGTCTCAAAAAACGTCCACACTTTAAGATCCGTCGCTAGAGCTTTGAAGTCTTTCCCAATTTGTTTCAAAGAATGGTGATCCAGTTCAAGCTGCTTTGTTATGGACGTCGGAAGTTCTCGTGAAAGACCCATGGTCTCACGAATAATTCTCGAGAAGCCTGATTGTGACAGATAACTTGAGCCCCTATGTGGTGTTGCTATGATCGTGATTAGTAGGCATACTCCTGGTTGTCTTCGCTTGAACATACCGAAAAATGTGACACCATAACAATCATTGAGGATCGAGTCTTTAAGCCTTCTAGCTTCAGTGAGAGCTATCTTGACCACTAACCCTCCAGTGCTGTGGCAAATGAAGAAAAGAGGACGAGACTCCTTCTAAGTATGAATTAGCCAAAGTGTAATGGTAACATCCACATGTGTAATAACTCCGAGGTTGAAAAAGGCCAACACCATGCTTCCCTTACCTCAATTGACCTCAATTTTTTAACGTTATCCAAAAGTCTGTTGGCCAATTGTTTCAACGTATCACCATCTTTCGGATAGCCATGGTCATACAAAAGCACTCGAACCATGTCCATATCCTCGTGACTTCGAATGTCACGAAGTATCCACGCAGGCTCCATTCTTTTCAGAGGCCTCATTGTTGGTTGTTTGGAAGGAGATCGTGAGTAAGCTGGTGACACCGAAGTCATGCTCTTGAATGCCGATTTCAATTCGCTTTCTCTAGGCGAAGAGACATCATCTTGTGTAAATTTAGCATCCGGACACCATGTTTTCTCAGGGTCACCTCCAATGGCCGGTACTCCGATTATGCTGCATCTCCATCAACTATGAACATATGTAAGGAGCAGAAACTGTTCTTACTCGACTTCTGTGATCTTTGAGCTTGATTTGAAATAAGGATTTCGTTTGAAAGGCAGCTCATCTATCTCTGATTTCGGGCCACCATTGATATTAGCGCGACCATCTCGCGATACTTCCACGCTGATACGTGGCGCCGAATTCTGTGATTCAACCTGATCATCGCCAATTGAGGATCTCGCAGAGGAGGGATTCTCGACCGATCGCACGTTCATCAATGAGATTCCCGAATTTTGAGGCAGACGGCTTCCACCATTGGTCTCCATACTCGACACACCTTGCCGGTGGCCAAAGAGAATCTTGTACATCGCAATATATTCGTCAATTGATTGATGCTTGATCAGATTTGAATCTCTATTTTCTAGCGACAATGAATAAAGGAAAAGATTTCTGCTTGTCTTATGTGACCACCCCTCAGGGCCTGTTCAGAGCCGCATCAGCTGAAACTTGATGATGGTGCCGCTCACGTGGATAACAAACCAATGAAAGTGAAGAAATGACCTCGATGGGGGATTGGGTAGGGCGAGATTGTGCATCTTCGATTGGACGTGGAAGGTATTTTCAATTTTTGGAGAACTTGGGGGGCCACAGGTGTTTGTGGCTGCATTTGTTGTCTTAAACATGAAAGATGACCGAGATCCCGAAGTAAGTACCTAGGTAGTCTTCGATGAACATGATCTTCATCATATGTACATTTGATTGTCGGAGAATGTAAAGCTCTTGTCTGATCCTCGAATATATAGAATATGGCACTGGCACAAACTAACTTTTTTTTTTAGAAATGTTGTCTAGAAGAAAACTCCTTATCTTCGTAAGAAGTCCTCGTTGCACATACCCACCTAATGGATTGTGCACAAGCCCTTCTCCAAAATAAAATCGGTATATTACAAATATACAAATATATAAATAAACAGCAAATTACTCTTCACTAACATATATATTTTAAAACACACCTTTAATTTTCAAAAATACGTAAGATCTATACAGGAATATCAAACTAAAGAAAAAAGGTTTTATTAATATATTTAAATATTCTTATAAATAGAATATTATTAAATTAGTATGTTCTGATTTTTTTTTTTATAAGCTTTTTAGTAATAAATTTTTTGTATTTATATAATTAATATTTGTTAAGTAAACAATTATTGAAGTACTCTAAAAAGTTATAAATTGAAAAGTATTGGAATTTCAATAAATATAATTCTAATTAAATCTCTTCATTACTAATCAGGATTAAAAAAAGCCTAATATATAGATTATCCTTTCAAAACTTTGAATAGCTTCAATATTTCAATTATTAAGGGGAATAAGGATATATTATTAGTAATATATCAGTTCCCCGAATCTAAAGCGAGAATAGAGGCAAATTATATCGTGTTACCTATAAGTCAACTACCCCACTTTTCCGGCCACCCCCCCTTTTCGGCCACCCTCAAAACCCACACCGCCTCAGCAACCTATCTTCTTAAATATTTTCTGATTAAATAATCATTCAATTAATTGATTTCAAATTTTGATTTATTATTATTTATATAATGTTGAAACTCTATATTGAAGATGATATTGCTACAACTTTAAATACTATTATAAATAGTGTTTCGATACGAAAAGCTGCTCTGGAATATAGAATTCCTTGCATTACATTTTAGAGTCGTATCAATACTTATATATCTTATTAAAAAAGTTCCGAAATAATACAAAAGATTGCCCCGATTCAGGAGAGACGTTTAGTGGAATAAATATTAGTACAAAAGAGCTTAGATACTAATCCTATTTATTAGCAAATTCAAGAAATTATTAAACACCTTCTCAATATAAAAGAATTCGATTCTATCTTTGGAAAACAATGGATATACAATTTTTTGGAGAGAAATCCAGAGATTAGAATTAAAAAATCAATATAGAATTGATTCTACCCAA